>APFE030495826.1:8360-22008 GCA_000404065.3 Pinus taeda | reverse complement strand
GTTATGTTTCTTCATTGTGGCTTCCAAGGCTTCCATCTTCTTAAAGCATTTAGATTCTAAGTGGCCATTTCGATTACAAAAGTTACAATGTCTATCAGTCTTCTTCCATTTGTTTTTATTGGTCTTATCATTTTGCTGAAATGATCTTTCATTTTGAGACTGAGTTTGCTTAGGACCCTTGTTGGGTTTAGACCATTCTTTTTAGGATACGACTTAGGATTCTTTGAGTTTGGTTGCTGTTGGGCGGTTAACGCTTTCTTAGAAGAGTTTACAAGATTAAGAAGACCAAGGTGTAAGAGTTTTTCTTGTTCTCTTATTAAAGAATCACAAAAAGCATCAAAGGAAGGGGGCTTGTAGTCATGTCTTTGAGAAATGAAGGCTTCTCTTGTAGAATGGAAGGTGGAAACAAACACAGAGTAGGCTGGTCCCAACTTAGTAAGAATGCAATAGTAAGGTTACTATCTTCTTTCTTAACCTTAACACCTTCCAAGAGAAGTCTAAGGGTCTTGAACTTGGACAAAAAAATCTTCAATGCAAGAAAAATTATTTGGGTCCAATGTAAGAAACTCATTTTCGAGTTGATGGGCTCTACGTTCATTTTTTATTCCAAAAACTTTAGTAATTTGTTTCATTGCTTCATCAAGAGTATCAAGTTCTGCAATATGGAATCTAAGATCTGGAGAAATAGAAATCTCTATCAACCCACGTGCTTGATCTTGCCTATTTTCCCATTTAGCTGCCTTATCTTCATCTTCTAGTTTGGTTTCTTGGCTTGTGGCTATTTTGTAAATACCTTTACTTCTAAGTAAATGCACAATGTAGGACCACCATTGGAAGTAGTTGGTGCTATCAAGAATAACTTGGCATGGACTTTCCATTTTAACAAAAACTGAAGCTATATATGCTAAAACTAAGTGTTCTAATGGAAAGATCTCAAAAAATTAGGCTGGTTAAAAAAAAAACGGCTCTGAAAACGGCTTCCGGATGAAGAAGTTATGGCTTTTTGAAGAAAAGTTGATGAAGATGCCGACGAAGTGCAGGAATGTGCGGAAATGAATGATGATGTTAAAAAAAATCCACCCCCTTTCCAAAGTTAATCTAATTAGGTCAACAAAAGGGAGACTTGAACTCAAGACCTCTATTCTCATAAATTGGCTTTGGACCAAGTGAGCTAAACTAAAAGTTTAGTACTTTTTGGGAAAGAGGAAGGGGGGGTTTTTGCTTTTTTTTGTTTTTGTTTTTGTTTTTTGTTTTTTTTAGTCACTGTTGCGTGCTTGCTTGAGAAAGCTCTTCTTCTCTGCAAAACAAAAAACACAAAACCCAACACGGACATACAAAAAAAAAACAAACCTTATGGCTTGAAGTTAGCTTTACCCGAAAACTAAATATTTTCCTCAATGTTTTTGATTTTCCGAGATCACACTAAGGTGCAGCGGGAAAGAGCATACGCATGAGAAAAATCCTTCCTCTTTGTTTCTGATTTGCCCAGATCACACAGAGTCACAGGGTAAAGAGCATATGCAGAAATGAACGGTATAGATCCGGTAATAAAAAAGAAGCTAAATAAACCGAAATAATAAACAGAAAGAAAATAACTAGAAACTACAAATAAACAATGTATACCTCCAGATCTTAAAATTGACGTAGCTAGGGCTACTAGAAACCTTTTCGCATGAAACGAAAGGGGTTCTTCATTGGAACAGATGCTCCTAACACAATAGAGCAGTCCACTCGACCCGAAAGTTATCAGAAATAGTAAATCTAGGAAACAGCAGTCAAATGCAGTTCTACCGGCTTCAGATCTAGATCACCAACAGACGCGGCCCTCAAATAGCTCTGATACCATGTAGGAATTTACAGGGTAAGTTCCTCAGACAGAACACCAAAGGACACCGCTCACAAACAGATCACAGATCAATACACCTGTATTTTTGACATCGTTAAAACCCTCAAAGGGGGAAACAGTCCACGGCCTGAGCCAACGCGGCCACTTCAGGCAATTTATTAATAAAAGAATGAAATTTTACATAAGCTTCTCTCATGAACAGTTAACCTACAAATGACCCTCCATGCTCTTTAAATAGAGATCATGGACCAATCAGGTGTTAAGCCACGGATCAAGTGTCGGTAATACCAAGGAGAAGAATGAACCATCGGATCACACTACATATCGTGACCGTCGGATTGTAAGTTACAAAAGTACATAGTAAAGAAACACACTTTACCTAACTCTACACTAGACCAAGTTATACTTAACTATTTCCTATGTGTCGGAATATCCTAACATTATCAAATGAAATGAATAAGTTCCATCACCAACCATGGTTCCACTAATACAATATAGGTAGACATAGTTGAGTCATAATAGCCAGGATGGGATTATAGTTTTCATTACTACGAGGCCCAAGAAGGTTATAAATCGATTCTTTGGAAAAAGGGAATTTGTGCACTAGGAGAACGAGTCAAATGGAATTTCCACACCATTAATTGAACCTTTTGACTTTAACATAAAGTATCATGTACTAGCATGACAACCAACATCTTCAAGTTCCCCTAATCACTCAACTTCATAAAAATTGAAAATAAAATAAAATTAAGAGGCTCAGGGTATAACTCAATTTAGAGTGAAAATGAAACCTTGAAGTAATGAAACACTTAGCTTGAGGAGGAAAAATTAATATTAGCATAAAAAAACAAGAAAATATTCAAACTTGCAAGGAAATGGCATAAATAAACTCATTTGTTGGCACTACAAAACAAGATATTAAATGGAAAACTTAAGGCAAAGTAGAAGGAGAAAGGTTCCAATGTTAAGCTAGTAATAGGGTCCTAGAACATTGAATTTTAATCAGTTTTGAGAATCTTTTTGAAAGGAACATAAGCAACTGATTTTACTTGCATGAGTACATTTAAAGTAGTAAGCATGGGGGTGATTCCAAGCCTCAATTTTGATGTTATTTTCTCCATTAAAGACTTCCTTTTAAACCTTTTCTACCATTTTCTTTCACCATATTTTCTTATGTTTTCAAAGAGAAGTGTCATTATAGATCAATTGGTAAAAAAATATTAATTGTAATCATTCTCCGTCACCTCTAATAGATTAAAAGTGTGTTTCATGGTTGTGGTAGTTCAAATCCTGTAACTCTTATGCAGTTTTGTTAATTTCCCTTATTGTTTAGCATAACAATCTACTACGAGTGAGAAATCTACCATCTAGATTTTATTCCTAGGCACCTCAAGATGGTTCAATGTTATCTAAATTAGCTCCAAGGTGAATAGTGATCGTGCCATATCATAGTCAAATCTGTAGTCAAACTACCCCCAAAATAAAGTAGCCGATTGATGGATGTGATCTCGGGTAATAACAAAGTGGTATTCTCATGCATTATATGCCATGATAATATCATGAGGATTATATGTGCACACTATATTTACCAAAGTTAACCTGCAATGAGAAAAACCACTTAATTTAATTAGTTTTTTGATATCCACTAGGTAGTGGATTCATTAAGGATCTCCATGTGCTCCTTATTTAAATATGTAAATGGTATTGCAAGTGTGCAGAAATTAGGTCATAGATTTGCAACTGATCATGAAGTTTTAATCAAAATCACAAGACACAAACTTACACTGCTTCTTTGTGAAAATTAATTCACAATTTAGAACAAAAATCCGAGACATGCAAGAAGAAATAACACACATGCAACAAGTATTTTTTATATGGGGAAAGCAATCTGCTAAAATCCCCAATGCCTCTTACATTAATCAAATGAATAGAGATGTATTACAATTTCTTTGCTCAATTGAGCTCACCCTGCAAGTGCTCAACCTATCTCTCTGCTCCCTGAAGGTCTCTAACCTAGACTTAGTCAAATTTAGCCTCGGCTTGAGCTTCTATTTCCCTGCGACGATCCTTGAGGAATTAGCCCCTATTATTTAGGAAATCCCCTCAATTGAATTTCACAACTCCTTGAGGTTGATCATCTAACTACATGCAACACCTGTACACTCAAGACTAGTCTACAACTGATGTTATGTTTCCTTGGAATCTCCACCTCATCTAGGTAACTTGAATTCTCTACATGAACTATTATTTTTGGGTTGATTTATCAGTTAATTGTATGATCATTGAGTTTGACTAAAGTCCCACTACTTAACTGACCTTCCACTAGTTCCTCCAAAAGTTGGAACTAGGTTAATTGAAAACAACCTGAGATAACTGACCTTGATTGCTACAAATTAGCAGTCACACATGCAGAATTGAACTCTAACATCTCCAACTTGAATGTCACACAAGTTAACATCATCAAGGCTGTTTGTTGATGTGGAAATTCGAGTTTTCTCAATTTAATCAAGGAAAAATCAAATTGAGAATTTATTGTTGCAATTTTCAATACTCCCTCTCAATAAGAAAGGGATTATTAACCATCCCTATCCTGCACCTATGGAACTCGAACTTCCCTCCTGACAAGGCCTTTGTTAAAATATCAACATCTTGTTCCTTTGTCAAAATGTACTACAACAACATTATCCACCTTTGCACACAGTCTCGTAAATGGTGATACTAGATATCTATATGCTTGGATCGATCGTGAAAAACATAATTTTCATATTGCTTGATGCAACTTTGATTATCACAATAGATCATAGTTGGATCCATCATCTGACCAAACAATCGAACAAGTATCTTTCTCATCTAGATTACCTCACATGATGCTTGATTGGCATCCATGTATACTGCTTCTCTCGAGCTAAGTGCCAAAGATATTTACTTCATGTTGTACCAAGAAACTGATATGGACCTTGTTAGTGCCTAAATCTACCTCAGGCTGAGAAAGGCAGGAACTAGGGTAACATCAAACCACGCTTAACCTGGTAGCTAGCCTTACTAGGTCGGGAGAGGGCCCTCTCCTTGTCAATCTCAGTAAAATATATCAAATGAAGCTTGAGATGACTGATGTAGAGACTAATTTTAGGCTAGGTATGTGCTCAGAGGATTTTCATTGAATTTGATGATGTTTTGCTGGCTCAAATGTGGAAGGCAGATTTGGGTCCAGGGAATGGACTGAGTTTTGCAGAGATCTCTATGGGGCGAGGTAGGAAAATGGTTTGGTACTTCAAATTGAGTGAGATGGAGAGATTTTAGACTGGTGAGGAGTTGAAGAGTGCATGAAAGTCTCAGGGATCCTCTTCAAATAGCTGAAAACATAAATAACTAAACAAAACCCTAGGTAGAGCACTGCAATTTCAATGGATTCTACCTTTATCCTTGTTTGATTTAGTTAAGATGAAGCAAAGAGATATGACGACATACATAAAAAAAACGTAAACTTACAATTACAGAAGGAAACACAATACCAAATCAAGATGCTGCAATAATCCCATAAAGTACTGCAAACCCTGGTCTATTCCTTTGCCAAACTGCTGAAATGAGTATACAATGAAGCTCAAAGCTTTCCCAAAAGTCCAACCTCTGCTAATGACTGAAAAATTACAAGATATAGGCAACCAACAACTAATCCTAGCCTTTAGGGGTCGAGCTCATAATTTTAGGAGTTGTTCCAACAAAGTCTAAACTGAGAACTAAAAAGTAGGTAGTGGAACATCTGTTGAAACCAACAGAAGTATAAGGAAGTATCTTTTATAAGGTAAAAACTCTGAAGAATGTCTCTTAAATAAGAGAAGCGGTGAATTATTGCATCAAAAGGAACTTAACAATGCATGGATGTGTGAAGATGTAACAAAACTGGAACAAGTTCTTGTGGAAGGAGGAGATGAAGATCAGTCTAAAGAGCTGATATGTGAAGAAACAGTTGAGACTATTGAACCTTATGATTCCCAAACTAGTAATTTATGTGTAAATGTAGGAAACATAAGTGATGATGAAATATTGACAAAGTGTCACAGAGAAATTGCATTGCTGGAATATTTGTTGGAGAATTCAGAGTATGACAGTATGATTGCAGAAAAAGGAGTTCACTACAGTTGACAAGAGCAGGAGGACATCATTAGGACAGATGGTGTGGAAGAGAGACTAATAGGAAGTCTCATGAATTCTGTTAATAATTCAGAACAACATACTGATGTGCTGATGGAAGAGAAGAAGGAAACATTGCCAAAGAGAAATAAGGCACAATAGTCTTATGTTTTATATTTTAACAAGTGTGTTGAGTTTGCAGGTTTTGTTGCAAATGCTAGAGGAGAATTGGCACAAGTGAACAGCCAAATAAAGGTGAAAGAAGAGAATTATATGGAAGAACTCAATCCATGGAACAGAGAAGTTAATTTGCTGGAGAAGATGTTGAACAATCATGATTTAATCATGAAAGAGACTAAGAATGATAGGGAGGCAGCAAGCAAACCAAAAGTTAGAGCAAGCAAAGCAGGAGTCAGCATAGAAGACAACAACATTAACCTGAAACAAAAAGAAAGAGGAAGAAATACGAAGCAGAAGATGGACTAGCCCAAGGATATGCTGGACATAGAAATTGAAGAAATATGGCAGCAGATGATGAAGCAATTCAAATGGAGAAAAATGGTAACAATAGCAAGCAAGATCAATCAAAAGTTGAACTTGATTGACAGGAAGAAGAAAGTGGAACAAAAGACAATAGAAGTGCAACAACAACAAAGGAACAAAGCATGTGTACAGTTACAGAACAAAGTGTGGGATCCATGAAGACCAAGACTAGAAGGCACATGATCAGGAGATCATGAATATTTTCTACTTTGGGAGTCTGATGCAGGAGCATTCAGCCCAAGGAAAATCATTGTAAATAGTAGACATAGGGGGTCATGCATTTTAAGAAATAGTTTCCTAAGTATTAAGTTAGTTTAATATTTAGGATTTTAAGTGTGATTAGATGCTCTCAAAACAAATAAGTGAGAACATGAGTAGTTCCATGATCATAGGAGAAAGGGATAGCTTTTAGGCATAAAAGGGAGAATAGATGTGGACCATTGAGCGATAAGGCGGCTTTTCTATTTTAAAACAGAGAAAAGATAGAATAAAGTCTCAAGGGGGATTTTCTGCCATGTATGCATGCATGTAGAGCTTTAGGCTTTTATTAGAGAATTGATCGGACCTTCAACGATCCGATCCAATGTTTTCATATATATATATATATAATAATATATATAAGCCTACGAGCAGAGGGAGAGGCCACAAATATTGAGAATTGGGCCTGCGTGTGTGTGTGTGCGAGACCAAGGAGTCTCAGATGTAATGTTATGAAACCAACCCACAAAAAGATAGAAAAGGGAGATCAACACCTTAGAATTCAGCCTCTTTGAGGGGGCAACCTCCTTTACATTACACAAATGAACAATTCTTCGATGATTCAAATGACAAAACCTCCTTTCTATATATAGGAGTCTAAGGAGTCACAATATAACCCAGTCGACCTAACAATAATAATATAAGCCACAAAAATAACAATAGAGGGATTCTATGGGGCACAATAATAAAAATATGGGGACAATAGGGGCACAACAATATTAATAAGGGATATAACTACAATAGTAGTGGGGTAATCACTAGTATTATAGGGACCTAACATGTAATCTGTCTTTTATATTAATATATTCAATATTATTTCCTGTATGTGTCAATATGCTTAAGAAGTATTTCATGTGTGAATTACTTGTGAATTTGTAGGCTTTGTTGTAGGTTGCAGACATAATTCTGAAGGACACAAAGGAGTGAAGATGATTCAAAGAAATCCTATAGGGATCGTTAAATCCAAGTGAAGGGTCGAGTTTCCTTGGAGAGGAGTTGCAAAGTGAGAATTCACTAAGGAATCCAATGTAGAGAAAACAGAACAATGGAAGCAGAACAGAGTTTGAATGACGCTGCAGGGAAGAATGTGATTAGAGAAATCGTATTGATCCATTTGAGGGGCCAAGAGCTACTTTGAAGTAACAACAATTAGAGGAGCAATCGAAGAGAAGCTCTGAAGGAAGAGTCTCAATGGATAGCGAAGGAGGAAGAAACCTGTGAAAACCCAAAAGAGTCGCAGAAATCATTGGAAAGGCGTAAATTCTAAGTAAAGGGACAAGTAGAGAACTAAAGGATTGACGCTTAGCAACTGTTGGATCTTCAAGATCAATGTCTATGATTGGATCGCTAAATCACAATTGGAATGAGCCTTGGAAGTTTGCAAAGAATGGTAGTGATTAATCATGGACCATTGGATCGTCGCCAGATCAACAGTCATGATTAAATCCCATATCAGCGATCGGAGGCGCCAAAGGCCAGCAGTTTAGTGCATATGCGATATCGACGATAGCGATATCAGTGATTAGTGTTGGCTATATGTTGGTGATCGAAGGTCGGGCTATCAGAGGGTGCGAAGGCAACGTAGAGGAGGTGGACCCAATGGGGATATGAATGGGAATATATAATATTTGAAATCCTTAAGGAGCGGATTTCCTTTATGTTCCCATATGTTTGATATTTCGATAGTTTATATAGTGTGGCCTTTTATAATGTGAAAGTATGTGTTACACAACCCGATAGTCATATCGGAGACAGAGGAGGGGTAATATCATATATATATGACCATTGAACATGCGATGGCCGATTGTGATGAGGCATTAGCCTTAAGGTCTATGCTAAGGCTATAATAAATTGGATTTGTGTGGAATTCCTTTAAGAAAGGATTTCACCGGGGGATTAGCGCTGATAGTGTTTTGCGTTAATATATATATGTAACCAAAACATATGAAGGAGTATGGGTATATACATATGGATTGAGGTTGTGATGGGTTTTGAGTTCCGATAGAGGGTTACAGCAGGGTGATTGAAGTTTCGTTATAAGGAGCTGTGATAAAAGGGCCATTTGACCATTATGGTCTATAGATTTGACTACTTTGTCGAGTTAAATATCCTGGGACCGTTGGGGATGCATTACATTGATAAATGCATACTGTAGGTATATGTGTGGGTGTAGCCCTGCACCAAATACCATCAGATTAACACTTGCATTAGCAACTCAAAAAGGATGGAAAGTTTATTAGATGGATTTTAAAAGTTCTTTCCTCAATGGAGCTTTACAAGAAGAAGTATATATGACACAACCTCCAGGTCTTGAGAATGAAGGGTAGGAACATAAAGTCTACAAACTAATGAAGGCTTTATATAGAATGAAACAAGCTTCACAAGCTTCGTATGCCAAAATGGATGAGTACCTTCACAAAGTTGGCTTTAAGTGAAGTGAATCTGATGATACTTTATATGTACGCCAACAGGGTAAAAATTTGGTGATTCTTGTTATGTATGTAGATAACTTGATCATTACTTAGAAAAATGATGATCATATTTTGCAGGTAAAGAAGGAGTTTCATGCTGGTTTTAAGATGATTCAGGATTACTTCACTGCTATCTTGGAGTTGAAGTATTCCAACATCCAAACCATATTTTCATTTTTCAAATTAAGTATACATATGAACTTCTTCAGAGATCTAGAATGCAATATTTTGAGCCCGTTCTCACCCCCATGGAACAAAAATTGAAACTTTCAAAATTTGAAGGGCGGGGGGGGAATGCTGAACAATACGGCTTATAGATAATTGATTCGAAACTTGATCTATTTGACAACCACTCAGTCAGATTTATCTTATACAATCATTATTATTTTGTGCTTTATGCATGAACCAAGGGACAACCAATGGAATGTAACAAAAAGGGTCCTTAGATATATCCAAGGGATGAAATATTTTGGTCTTCTTTACAAAAAGACTAATAACTTTGTACTTGGTGGATATTCAGATGCGGATTTTTCCGGGAATATTGATGATCGAGCATCAACCTCAAGTTATTTGATGAACATGGGGTCAGCTACAGTTTCTTGGAGCTGCAAGAAGCAAGCTATAGTGGCCACTTCTTCATTAGAAGAAAAATATATATATCAACATTGGAAGCAACATGTGAAATCGTTTGGTTGCATAGATTTTTACAAGACTTGGGCATTCCTCACACAGAAGCTACATATTTATTCATCGACAACCAGTCAACCGTAAAGCTTGCCAAAAATCCTTTTTTTCATTCCAAAACAAATTATGTGGACCTAAAGTATCATACATTATAACGCTCATTGCAAAGGATATCATCAAGCCGATATAT
The DNA here is from genome assembly GCA_000404065.3 of Pinus taeda. Classification (NCBI taxonomy): domain Eukaryota; kingdom Viridiplantae; phylum Streptophyta; class Pinopsida; order Pinales; family Pinaceae; genus Pinus; species Pinus taeda. The sequence goes on along the minus strand of APFE030495826.1, from coordinate 11,885 downwards.
TGTCCTTCATAAGATCAGATCTCAACGATTTTCACAAAACCACTTGGCAGGATCAAATTTACTAAGTTCAGGGATGAACTTGGTATCTGTTGTAGTGTATATTTGGATCAAAGGGGTGAATGTTATATGATCCAAAATACATAAAATTTAGTTTAATTTTTTAGAATAAAATATTCAATTATTTATAATATTTAATTAGATTTTGGGGACATTTTAGAATAACTAATTGTTGTAAAAGAGATGACATCTAGAAATGCGTTGTTTCTTAGGAACCAATTTATGAAAATAGTTAGTAGTGTTTTTATGAGAGAATTAAATGTAAATGGACACTTGTAAATGAAATAAGTGATCCATAATAAAATTAGGCTAGGAAATTAGCTTATTTAAAGCTGATTTCTTTGCTTGCAAGAGTGTTGAGTGATTGTGTGTAAATTCTTGCAGATTCTATGTAATTTTATTTTCCTTATTAATAAAATTTGTGTGTCCGAGGACACTTTTTCTATTAATATCTAGCTAATAAAATGTTACATAGAACCATAGACACAACAAAAATCATTAACCTCACTTTGATACCACTATTATATATTAAAAGGTAAGTTAAATCAAGCATTAACTACTAACATAAATAGAAGAAATCACACACATAAGAACACCACAAATTACCCTAGGAAAACCCCAACTCTGGGGCAAAACCAAACCTAATAGAATTATATTAGATTTAGTCAAAACCCTAACCAATCTTATCTGGGAGCCCTGCTCAACCATTGGTTCAATACATTGACCGAGGAGACCTTGCTCAACCCTTTGCCCCTCACATTAGTCGAGGAGTCCCTGCTCAATCCTCACAACCTTGATGCTTGGCACACTTACCATGGAGACAAATTGACCAATTTATAGGCTTATTTCCAACCAAATACAACTAGCATAATACCACGGGCCACAAAACTATGTACCTGAAACTATTAGTTGTAGATTGACATTCTCAAGTCAAGGTTAATCCTAACAAGAATCATCACCACTTAAACATGGAGATTATTAACCTTTAAATAAGATTTGTTACAAAACCATAGATCAATACAAAGGCTTATCAAGAGTACATGTATAACAATAACTCATTTCATATGACACTTATTCATATAACATTTTTTTTAAATTAATCAATTTAATTAAAAGGGTAGAAAGAGAATAACTATTTTTGAAATAAATCTTAACTTTTGTTCTCTGACTAATACTAATAATATTTTAGAATATTATGTTGAGGTTAGATCAATACCATATAAATAATTATTAATAATTGAATTAAAGTTGTGGAAGCCTTATTTCAAAATAAATATGCTCATAAAAAAAAAATTAACGTTTCTGTAACTACCCCGGGTTAAAATTTCATGTAATAAAGTTAATAAAGGCAAAATAAGATCAATGTCATGGGACACATATTCCAATATGAATGTTAGGCAAAACATCCTAGTGGGTGTCATTTCAGTTCATTATGTCTAAGGAAATTGGCAAAGGCAATCCAGCTCACGGTTTGGGCACTAGAGGTGGTAGTTTAGCTCATGGGTGTCATGTAGCTCTTAAGGAAGGGTAGTAAAGTTCCAATGTGTTGACTCCACTTCCTTAACTATAATTAGGAGGTTGGGTCATGTCATAGTAGCCCTTAGCTCATGTTTACCCTGATAGGCCAGTGAAACTGGGTAAATGTCGGAGAGGTTAAAAGTTCATGTAATAAAGTTAATAAAGGAAAAATAAGACCAAGGTCATGGGACATGTATTCCAAGCTAAATGTTGGGAAAAACATCCTAGTGGGTGTCATTTCAGTTTATTATGGCTAAGGAAGCTGGGAAAGGAATTAACAAAGGTAAAGAGACATTAATTGGAATTTATTTATGAAATAAAGGAAAATAGGAGAAAAGGGAGATGAAAGGTCACAAGTTTCGTGAGAGGAAAATTAAAGGAAAAATAGAGGAAATTGAAGAAAATAGAGGCCTCAATGATAAAAAGGCTTTTGAGGATCAATTCACAACTTTTTGTCGTCATTTTGTTAGTTTGGATTTGGAAGTAGTTTCAAAGAGACACGAGCACCAAGAGGAGAAAGTAAGCAAGCAAGCAAATGAAGGAAAAATGAAGAACACGGAAAGAAAAGGACAAACAAGGAAGGTTGGATCGAGTAGCTTCAGTAGGAAGACTTGTAGGTAATAGGTTGCATGTGTGATTTCCTAGATGGTTTTTGAATGCATGGTACATGCATGTGTGTATTTGGTTCTCTTGCTTTCATTGGCATGAGTTTTTCTAGGTGTGACAGTTGTTTTAGCCTTGCCTTGAAATTTATAGATAGCCATGGTGTGACAGGGTTCTTTTATTTGGTTAAGCTTTGGATTTCCATATGGTTTTTGAATCGAGTGAGGTGGTCTTAGGAAAATTCCCAAGGGTTGGATTTCCGGGAAGCCCTCAATAGGTGGGTGGAGATAGGAAAATTCCTCAAGGTAATGGTTAAGAAATTATGAGTAATCCAAGCTTGTTTTGGGCTTATTGATATCTTGACCGGTTTTAGCGGGATTTCAGTAGCCTAAGGGTGGAGTTGGTTTAAACTATGGGAAGCCCAAGTTGTTTCAATATTGGTTTTCTTATGTGTTCCCTTGACCAGTTTTAGCGAGATCGTGGGAGCATGAGGGTGTAGATGGTTTAATCTCTTGGAAGCTCTGGTTGTTTATGTCTTGATTCCCACATTCATGCTTGGAATATGGCATGAGGGTGATTGGATGAAATAAATATTTGGTTCAGCTCAATCTATGGTCGGGTGGTATGTGGAAGTCCCTAACTTGGTTGGGTTTTGCATATGTTAATAAGAGTTATTTCTTATTGTATTTCATGAGCACTTGTACTTGTTATTATGTTGCTTGGATGGTTGTTTTATTGATCCGGATTTAAACAGGAACGCAATAGATTACAGAGATAACCATAAATACAGAGATGTGATAACCATAAATAAAGAGATGCAGCAGAAATAACACTTCATTTCATTAATGGAAAATACCGAAATATGCTTACAACCAGAATTGGAAATAAACCAGCTAGGACGATGGTAGCTTATCTCTGAGAAGAGATGTGCGGCTACATGTCTCTGAACTGTCCCGAACTTGTGTTACAATGAGGCTCGAAGGCCTATTTATTATTGAGAAACAATGGAAAACCCTTCACATTCCAAAACCGACCCTTAGAAGATGAAACGCAAAATTGTGGGCCCCGTTTTGGGTAAATTGGTACATCAATTTCCCGGGGTCGTAACTTTGGCATACGATCTCCGTTTGACGCGAATGATAGCTCGTTAGAAAGATCTATCCGAGAAATACCATTGTTGGAACGGGCAACATCATTTCATTTCTTGGACCCATGTTGCCCCTGGATTCCCCAAAAAACGTCGTATAGGGCCTCAAAACGGCTCCGGAAGTTCAGGACCCGAAAAACTGCTAAAAATAGTAAGTTGTGCTACAATTAAGGAAACTAAAAATGCTGAAAGAGACAATT
>APFE030495822.1:10179-22242 GCA_000404065.3 Pinus taeda | reverse complement strand
CAATGGGTCAAATGGTTGCCTCTAGTTGAATGGTGGTATAACACTTCCTTCCATACAGCAACAAAAATGACCCCATTTATGGCACTTTATGGTTATCAGCCACCATCCATCACATCATATTTAAGAGAAAATTCTAAGGTTCAAGCAGTGGAACATCACATCAAACATCAACAACAAGTCCTCCAACTCTTAAAGGATAACCTCGTGTTGCCACAGAATAGAATGAAACAACAGGCAGATCAACATTCCAGCGAAAGAAGTTTTGATGTAGGTGATTGGGTATTCCTACGGCTACAACCATATAAGCAAATGTCCCTCAAGCAAGCTAAGAAGGATAATAAATTATCACCAAAGTATTATGGTCCGTACAAGGTGTTGCAAAAGATTGGTACTAAGGCATACAAATTGGAGCTTCCTGTAGCTTCTCGATTGCACCCAGTTTTCCACGTTTCATGTTTAAAGAAGGTTATAAGCGACAAGCTCCCAGTTCAAACAATATTGCCAGAACTTGACGAGGAAGGAAAAATTATATTGGAACCGGAAGCAGTCACAAAAACAAGAACTCAACAGCTATGAAATTGATCAATTTCAGAGTATCTTATCAAGTGGAAGAACTTATCTGCCGAAGATTCCACATGGGAGGATGAGAATTTTATACAGAAGTATCCATAACTACTCAAGCGTTGAGGACAACACTTTTTTGAAGAAGAGGGGCATGTTGGGTCCCTATAATACTAGTGATTACCCCATTACTATTGTAGTTGTACCCCTTATTAATATTGTTGTGCCCCTATTGTCCCCATATTATTATTACTGTGCCCCATAGAATCCCTCTATTGTTATTTTTGTGGCTTTATATATTATTGTTAGGCCGGCTGGGTTATATTGTGACTCCTTAGACTCCTATATATAGAAAGGAGGTTTTGTCATTTGAATCATCCAAGAATTGTTCATTTATGTAATGTAAAGGTGGTTGCCCCCTCGAAGAGGCTGAATTCTAAGGCATTGATCTATTTTTTCTATCTTTTCTTGAGCTGGTTCCATAATAGAAGGTGATGGAGCCCAATTTGTTGGGAACTGTGCAATGGAATTTTTTGAAATTGCTTGGGAATGTTACCATCATCCATATGATCTCCCCATGAAACCATTTTTTAAATGGATCCACGAATATCGAAAAAATCCAAAAATGGTTGTAGGTGATGGAGGCTGATTTCTCGAAAACTGTGTAGTGGAATTTGCTTAAATTTCTTGAGCATGTTACCATCATCTATATGCATCTCCCCCTAAAAGAGCTTGGAAAATGGATGCATGGTTTTCCAGTTATGCAAAAAACAAATTTATGCTCTATGTATTTTTTTTTCTTATAGTAAAACAAAGTATTCATGTAGTTTTTTAGGACAACAAGCAAACTAAATGGGAAAAGCTTGAGAATGATGGGTGTATGGTGGAAATAGATGAGGGTGATGGATTGACATGGCCTTAGCCTTGTTGGAGCATTTGAGAAAAGGAGGAGAAAGTCAAAAATTGACTTCTTTTGACTAGGTTTGACTTATTTTTTTCTTTCTTTGGTGGAAACTTGTTTTTGTTCCTTGTAGATGTTGGAGGGCACATACATTCATCAAAGAGATACATGGAGGAAGGATTTTTTATTTTTTCCCCTTTTTTTTCTTCTAGGCCTACTAGCTGCCTCAAGGAGGTTTTCAACTAGTAGGTCTGCCTAGGCGCCTCAAGGGAGGTTTTCACCTAGGAACTTTTCTTTTTTCTCTTTTCTTTTTCCAACCCATTGACTGCCTCATGGAGGTTTTCAATCAATGAGCCAATATGAGGCACCTCCAAGGAGGTTTTCACCTGAGAATTTTATTTTTTCTCTTATTTCTCATTTTTTTTCTACCTTACCCTACTTGAAAAATGAAATCACTTTCAAGCATAAGAATACTTCCAATGGAGCCATGTGCACATCAAGATGACAGACAAAATGATGTGGAGGCTTGAAATTTATGCTTTGACATGTACCTAGATTTGAGTGATCAAATGCTTTGACTTTGATTATATCAAGTGCAATTAAAGAAGAGATTGTTGTTGTAAATTAATGATTTTCTGGAACCAAACCTCAATATAACTTTCATGTCCTTGGTTTTCTTGCTTATCTAGATCATTCTTCATGTCTTCTTCTACCATGGCCTTCGAATCTTCCTCTTTTTGCTGATTGTTCTCTTGAATGCAAGGAGGATTTGATGGTAACCATGAGGGAGCTCTCTCGATCTCTGATTTTTTATGTTTGTTCTTCATCAAGCGCAACCCATGATTATGTGGTCTTCTCATTTGAATCTTATTCTTATGTATGTGGTCCTTCAATGATATCAAGATAATCTCTTTTTCGTAATACGCTTCCTCAGCTATGTTGAATACCATTTATCTGAAGAGGAGATGTTTGGAAGTGTTGTACCTCAACATTGTAAGTGGACTGAGCTACTTCAATGTGTGGGTTTGGAAATGGTGGTATAGCTAGTTGAGTGGGAGTGGATATTTGAGATGGATGTGGTTGGAGTTGTGGTTGTGGTGGAGATGAATGGTAGGGATAACATGGAGTTGGGTATGGAGGATATTGAGGAAAATACTGAGGATATTGTGGATGGCTCCCATAAGTTCCTTGCCAACCTTCTTGCCAAGATTGCTTTTGGGGTTGAGATGGCCAATGTTGTCAAGAAAAGGGTGTGTTCCAATTACTTTGAGGTGGATATGCATAACCTTGAAATTGTGAATTAGGATCTTGCATCATACTAGGTTGACTAGGTTGTCATAGTCCTCTTCGAGCTACATAACATAGTCGCATTGGCAATTGACTTGCTCCATTGTCCTCTTGATAAACTCCCTTCAAACTTGGTAATGATGGACAATGTTTAACATCATGTGATTTTGCATGGACAACACAAATATCAACATCTTCTTTTTCTTCATCTTGCATTCTTAACATTTCTACTTTTTTGGTTATATTTCTAGGAATTTCTGTTTTAAAATCATCAAACAAATTTCCAAGTTTAGCTTGACTTACCGATCTTGATGCTGATTGACTTACTCTTTCCCTTCCTCTTGATATGTGTTTGCATGTTTCACAAATTTCTTCAAATGATAATTGGTATACATCAACTCTACTCATGAGACCAAGGAGATCAATCCACTCATTCCTAATTGTTCTAAGTAAGAGGGTTTTTAGTGTGTCAGATCATAAATGATGTAGTTTTTCCCTCTTAACATTATACATGAACATCTCTATTAGATCCTCTAGACTCTCATCTTCTCTTTGATTCATTTTAAAGATTTCTTCTTTAAGATCATGATCTTTATATTCTTCTAGAAATATTTTTTGCATATCATTCCATGATCTTATTGAATTAGTACCTAAACTCATGAACCATTTAAGAGCTCCATCCTTCATTGTTTCTGGAAACAATCTCATTTTTTGAGTTTTTAATAAGTAATCATAATATCTACAAACAATTTAAAATTCAAAGAGAAAGGTTTCTAGATCCTCTGACCTTAGACCATGAAATTTTGGAAGAAAAGATGGAGGGATGTTCTTCATGTGCAATCTACCATCAATATCTTGAATGGGAAATCCAAGAGGATCTTCTTCATTGTTATCTTCTCCATCCATTTCTTCTACATCATTTTCCACCTTCTTCTTCTACTTGCAAAAGTGAATGGTGATGTGGCTCTTACTGCACCACGTGATCAAATGGGGGGGTGGGTTGGTGTTGGAGATTTTTTTTGTTTTTATGATTGAATCAAAACACTAATGCAATGCAATTTTCTATTTTTGAAATGAAATATTCCTAAGGCAATTATTATTTTTTTCAAAAAGTATAAAAGAAATTAATCAACTAGGGAAGAAAACAATGCATACTTTGACACCTCCCCAGCAATGGCGCCAAAAAGTGATGAGCCTCAGTATTGCAACAAGAATGTTGCAACTCCCAAGGCTACCGACTTTAATTATCAACCAGGGGTTAGTACAAACTTAAGAGGTATCTGAACTATATGTGTAGCATACAATTTTTCCTTCCTTTGTTGTCATGAGAGAAAAGAAATGTTGCGTATTTGCAGGAATGAAAGACTGAATTTAAAAATGTTTGTAAAGTAACATGAAATCCTCTATCTACTTATTAACACACTGCTTGCAAAAGAACCCTATTTCAAACCTATTTGTCACATTCTAAGCATGAAATCTAATCTAGAGTGTACAACTATTGTGTGCATGTGTAAATATAAAGAACTCATTTTTTTAATATTTTTGCTTTATAAATGCAAATGCTACTCTTTCCTTGATCTTTGGGAGGGGAGACAACTGTGTAGGAAGAGGGGTACAATGATTTTGATGGCTTGGAAGTCAAGTAGGGGCCTAAGCCCAACTTCAATGATTTTTCTCAATTCGGGCTCAAAACAAGCCACTACAGGTTTTCCTAAATGATGTACTAGTTCTCCTACAGGATCTCATAGTTCTCCTACAGGATCCCCTGATTTACAACAGGATGTTATAGATTTACTATACGAAATTATAATTTATCGAATGACCAAGAAAATCAAATCAAAATTATATGGGACAATTTTTTTATTTACTAGGATGTCTTAGGTCCCCGTTCCAAGTGGAATCACTCAAAACGACCTATGTTAACCCATGCTAAAAAGTAGTAGAAAATTACTAGACGAAAATCTAAAAATTCGAGAACTAGTGAGCTAGTAAATCTATAAAATGCCTAACCTAATCAAGGGAAAATGCAATGGGGTTATTTTTTTTATGAACTATAATGTTTTTGTGATCTAATGCAATTGGAACCAACTCGATTGAAGCTCGTTAGCATGCTCTAAAAAATAGAATAAATTTATTGTTCTTTGCCACAAAGGAGTTCCATAAATCTAGATTTGGGAATAAGAAAGTTAATCCAAATAGCTAAATGATTACTGTGATCTTCCAAATATTTTCTAAGGATGAAATGATGCTTTTTATCCTTCAAAATAACTTACATTAACCATTTAACCCAATCCTACAACAAGAAATCATTAATACTAAATGAAAAAATAGAAAGAAATAAAAACAAGAGATGCATGTGAATAAGAAGTGAAAAGAAGGAAAGAAAATAATAAAAAATGGCTCTGAGGCTCCTGGGATGGCCAAGCCCAAGGAAAATTAGAGACCTATGGAGGAGAACAAGATTTATAAGTTGGGCATTACACCAACCTTCATTATTTTCATCAATACAATTACATTCCTGTAAGAAAATACAATGGAGCTGCAAAAATACAAGTTCTCTCCACAATAACACTAATGAAAATCTATCCCTAGAGGAAAATTCGACTTGGTGCTTATACAAAATGATAAGGAATCATTTCCCATGAATTAAGGAATCTTTCCCCACCAAAATCCCTTGATTAGTGGATCTGATTCCCAATACTAGGAATCTGCATTAAATGACAAGGACACACATTCCTAGATTTTCTCAATCATTGGAGTTCCACAATCTGTGCCATAATTCCATAATATCTTGTTGATTTATTTTTTAATAGTGATCCTCCTACAGTAAGGATCAAGTCCCTAAATTATCTCCTCCTCAAAATCTTCATAATCTGCCCAATATTCTCTTAATATTCCATCAAAATAAATAATATTAAGCACAAATATGCAATTATTCATAAACCTTCCTAATGAATATATTAAAGCTAAAAATACATTATCTAATGAAAAAATAGAGGTTTAATGTGTTGAATGATGGTCATAGGTCTTAATTTATGCTTAATTTAGAGGCATGGGCCTTAATTTATGTATAATTTAAAGGCCCGTCATTTCCCCATCCTTTGGCATCGATCACACTGACTAGTATACCTCCTCACATCCTCGTGGAGAGTGGCTAGTAATAACCAGATTGTAGCACTTTGAATTTTGTCCTTTTGGCTGCAAAGTGACCTCCACAAGGCCCATCATGACAGGTTAGAAGCATGTCAAAGACTTCCTCGTCCCTAACACAACTTCTCAGAATTTGATCTGGGACTAGTTTGAAGAGGTTGCCCCCAATCCAAGTGAATGGGGTTCTCTTCCTCACAATCTTTCTCTTTTCCTTGGAGGACAAATTTGGTGGAAACTATGAAGACACCAAGTAATTTTCTATGTCAGAAAACCATGGAGAGAGAACTGACATGGAGAATAAGTGTTCATCCGATAACTGATCATCAACCATTCCTTCCTCCCCTGCAGGAAAAGTCAATCTAGATAATAATAAAAAAATCTGCGACAACATTCTCCTTGCCCGGCTTATCAATAATAGTTAAATCAAATTGTTGCAATAAAAATAACCATCTAATAATCCGGGCATTTACATCAGGTTTATCATCAAGTATTTAATTGTAGCATGGTCAGTATGTACAAATGTTTGGTAACCTGTAATGTAATGCCTAAATTTGTTCAATGAATGCACAACAACTAGGAACTCATTTTCAGTGATTATGTAGTTTAGCTCGGCTTTTGACAGATTCTTACTGATGAAGTAAATGGCATAAGGTAGCTTGTCATCTATCTGGCCTAGAGCTGCTCCTATGGCTTTGTGAGAGGAATCAACATGTATATGGAAAGGAAGGGCCCAATTTGGGCCTTGGAGAATAGGTGCAGTGGTCGACTTGTCCTTCAAGGTGTCCAAGGCCTCTTGATAGCTTTCTGACCATAAAAATTTAGAGTCTTTGGCCAATAACCCAAATAAAGGAGAAGCTAACTTGTTGAAGTCTTTTATAAATCTCCTATAGTATATAGCTAAACCTAGAAAAATTCTGACATCCCTTTGTTTTTGTGAAGGTGGGACCCTTTGGATGATGACTATCTTATTTGAATCCACCTACAGTCCTTTCTGGGATATTGAATGACCTGGAACAGTCCCTGCAGTCATCAAGAATTCACATTTTTCAGGACTAAGGGACAATTTCATTTCAATGCATTTGTTTATCACCTTACCTAAGTTGGACAGAGCCTCCTAGAAATCACACCCATGGGGTGTAAAATCATCAATATCAATTTGTACTACATCATGGACTAGATCAACAAAGATACTCAGGACTTCCCTCTAGAAAGTGGCAGGGGCATTGCATAGGCCAAAAGGAAGGATCCTATAGGTGAAGGTACCCCAAGGACAGGTGAAGGTGGTTTTATCTTGCTCCTCTGGACTGATCTGGATTTGATTGACTCGTTGAACCCATCTAGGAAAGAGAAAAATAATTTCACTGCCAAGCCATATAACACTTGGTCAATGAAAGGTAGAAAGAAATGGTCCTTCTTTGTTTCTTTGTTTAACTCTCCATAATGTCACAAATCCTTCACTTCCCATTTTTCTTTGGAGCCAACACCAAAAGAGAAAACCATTTACTGTCTGAAATAGGGTAAATGAATCCTGCATCTAGCTGCTTTTGCATATCTTTGACTATATCCTTGAGAGATGGATTCATTCTCCTTTGGGGTTGTTGGACTGGTTTGCAACCTTCTTTGATATAAATGTGGTGAGTACACACTGAGGAGTTCACTCCCTTAATTTCTTTGTAACTCCAAGCGAAGGCATCCAGATGTTCCCTTACCATGTTGCACAACTCTTCTTCTTGGTGTACAAAAAGAGGGGTTGATTTTCAAAGTTCTCTCAGGGCTGAATTCTATTGTTTTGACACGAGTAGGGTTTGAATTAGGTAAGCATAGATTAATCTAATGGTTTCTCTTGGTTTCCTTTACTACTTCCTCTAAGGACAAGGTTTTGGGAGTTGGATTTTGGAGTATGTGTTCAATCAAATCATCTTCATCTAGATGTCCTCCCCCCATGGCAGTTTCTAGCGTATATAGTTGGGATGAGTATATTTCATATTCTTCCTCCTCTTCCATCCATAAAGGTAAATCATGCTCTAAGGATGGCTAAGCAGGAGGGCACAAGACCAACTTCTTGGACAGATACCCATTTTTTATAGTCATATTTCCAGCCCTGCAGCTAATGTACGCATCAGCAGTGGCTAACCAGGGTCTCCCAAGTATGAGAGGATAACCATTAAGCTTGGCCTTAGACTGAAGAACTAGGAAGTCTATAGGGTACTCCTAGGATTCGATGGAGACCATCACATCCTCAACAATCCTCTAAGGGGCTAGTGTGGAATGGTCTACAGGTTGCAAGACTGTTGTGGTATTTCTTAATTAACCCTGGAGATTGAGCTTGCGAATGGTGTCCTTAGTCATTTCATTAATGGCAACCCCAAGATCAATCAAGTTATGTGGATAATGGTTACATTGATGTGCACATCTACTACAGGGCTTCTAGGGTCTAAATACTTTGGGAAAATTACTTGCCCCAGCATTAAGTCGGACAATTGTCCAATGAAATTAATGGTAGGGGTGTCTCTTTTTCACCTCCCTGGATGTTTGAAACACTTCTCTTTAATCAGTTTGTGTAAATAGGCACATCCTTAATGGCTTGGATAAGTGGAATTTTGACACAAATTTTTCAATTCACCCAGAAGTTCATTCCCTTCTGGGGTAGGTTGGACTGGTTGAGTTAATCTGTCAGGAAAGGGTGGTGGATTCACTCTAGGCATGCTTTTCTCTCTTTCCTCCTCACTCTCCCTAGGTGGAGATGGAGGTTGGTTATCTGGGAGAACTCTCCCAGACCTTAGTTTGATTTCCTAAATCTCCACAGCAGAAGCAGGGTAGGATGTCTCTTCGTTGTATACTTGATGTGCCTGTCTGTTGTTCGGGTTCATATTTGGCTAGACAGACATTTGAGGTTGTTTAGGTGGAGTGGTGAGCACCAATATTGCAGCAATAATGTTGCAACTCCTAGGTTGCCTACTTTACTCTTATCAACCTGATAGTTCGTAACAAACTTGGAAGTGTCAGTGTTGTATGCACAAGTACTAGTTCTTACTACAAGTTGTCACTTGGTCAGGCGGCGCAAGATCACTAGGAGCTCAAGCCAACGTCTATGGATTATATAAGAATCTCTATATGTGATGAAATGAGAGAAATATTACTCTACAGATGCTACTCTAACTGCAAAAAGGAGAAAGACTGAAATGTAAAGAAAACCTAGTAAAACCTAATTAACCAACTAATCCTACTTTGTAGAAAGCACTATGAAAACCATGAAAGGAATGAAATTACCTACTCAAGGAAATAAACAACATCTAACTAAGCTATTTCTGGAAGTAAATAAGAAAAAAACATATTTTTGGATTTTTATGTGAAATTGACATGCATGTAATTTATTATGTGTGAATGTGGCAACGAATAGGTGGCGTTGGAGAGTGGTTTTTGGTACTTGAGAGGATGTAGGATGGTGTGGATGAGTCCTAGGAGGTCTCAGGTGGCCTTATAGAGGATTTTCCCACCCTCGGCCTTCAAAAGAAAGCCTACAGGAAAATCTATTGGAGAACACTGGAAATCTACAAGAGGAAAACAAGGCAACTACAGGAGGCCTACAAGAGGAGGCCAAGAGCAGTTTTCACTATTTTGAGGGTGTGAGAGTGGGTGGAAAAGGTGGATGAAGGTTGGAATGAGGTGTTAGGGTGCCTAAGGTCTACCATGAATCACCAGGAGAGAGGAAGATGATTGGGTTTGCTCAAGGAGAAAGGAAGAAGTTCTATAGAAAATGTAGGAAACTAGAGCAGAATTGAGGTGGGGTTTGGGTGAACTATAGGGCATGGATCAGATGGAGGATGTGATGGTTGATAAGCTAGCCTTCTGCAAGAATAGATTTGTTGCAAAGGAACTGACAGTCAACCAATAAGATCAAGCAAGCAATGAAATGAGTGCATCTAGAAAAACAGAGTTTTGCATCAAAATAGTCTAAACTATGATCTATGAAAGGAAATGTTGCAAGAAAGGAAAGCATGACAGAAGACTATTGCAAATAAACAAGTGAGCATGATGAAGAATATCTGAAGCAAAAAAAATTGGACTATTAACTTACTAAAAAGCTGCAAACACTAGAAGTCCTATGAATGATAAAAATATGTGTTTTTGGGGCAGCAAGAGGGTCTTTGCCTCAAACCATGGTCCCAAAGGGAGGAAGAGAGGCCAAGGCACTATTGCTAGCCTTTTGAATCTTATCTTTATCACTACTTAACCTACTATAGAAAGCACAAATGGAAGCAACCTATTGAATCATCAAAAGAAACCTATTCTTAACCATAAAATAAATACATCTAACAGCAACCTAATCTACAAACTGAAATAAAACATAAAAATACAAGTAAACAGGAGCTTGGTTGCTTGGATTGGGCCCTAACCTAAGAGCTTCAGCCCTCTAAGGTAACTCAATGCTACCTCAGAAAGGATTCCATCTTTATTTCCAAAACAATAGCAAGATTACATGAAACTGTCACAAAATAATAAGCTCGAAGCTGAGGAGAGTTTACATAAGAAAAAATCCAACGAAAATCTGACCCTAGTGAGACCCTAGGCCTCTCTACTTATACATATGAAGCTACCAACAGCTTCCTTAAAATCAGGGAGGCTTGGATCCCAAAACTCGAGATAATCATCAGTCATCCTCCACTTGCTCAACTGCCTTCTAGTGCATGATTCAACTGCTTGTACTCTGAGTTGAATGAAGGGGAATTCGAAGTGAGGAGTAATAAATGAGGGGTATTCCCTCCTATAAGTCCTCTCCTTTGTCCAATTCGATTTATTTCTGCCATTTGTCCACTGGATCCTTGACTTTGACCTCGAAATTCATCAATAATCTGCATTAAACACATGTTAGAGCACATCGCATCATAACTAACCCAACTCACTCCATAAGCATAAATATAATCAGAAAATCATACAATAAGCTAAGAGAATGGTTGATTTGACTAGGTTATGAGGTAAAATGAGCCCATATAATTACCCATTTATGAGGCTCATCATCACCACCTACTGAATTTGTTGCTCATCCTCTGAGCAACTTAGTCAATCTCCTCATCTTTTATGGCCATGGTGGCCTCCCTAGCATCCCAAGCTTCCGATGTGGTCTGCTCTTCTTTGTCATAGAATCCTGCCTTCCTTTCTATATCTTCCCACTGCTCCTCCTCTTCTTCTTCTCTTCTGCCTTCTAGCATGCCTAACAGCAGTGGGGGACTCAGTTTGAGGCCAATCCAGTTGACCTTCAGCCTCTGCATAAAGTGCTTGTACATTGGCACTCTTCTTAATGCCTCCTTCAGCCTCATGGGGGAATGATATTCCCTGATCTGCAGACTGTGTGGTAAGGTGTCCCATCTCCTCATGCATGCATGCACACAGTCATCCCCAAGTAGCCTTTGCATATCCTTAGAGTGTGCAATGGCTTGTGCCTGATCACTTACATATCTAGGGGTAATCTGAGGATTATTGGCAAGTAGGTTGTGTGTGTCGATGAATGCCATGGGATCTAATGGCTCAGCTCTTATCATTAATGGCTCATTCTACTCTTTTACCATCAATCTTTTTATTTCTATTGCCCTCAACTCTTCATGGTTCATCCATGAGGCCATGGCCATTAGTTGCAGGTCCCCTAGCCTGGCATTGGGGTCCCACACATTCATGTCTGTGAGGACCATGTTATGTAGGTAGAATTTTGCCATCTTTGCCTTATCCTTTGATGTGCTTTGGTCACACAGATCCATAAATTGCCTGTAATCTTGGAAAAGCATTGTGCCTCTTTGTGCCAGAGTCTTTATCTGGAATTGTAACCATTGGTCCTTGAGATATAGGCCATAGGATTTTTCTGGTGTTCTACATTTCAATGCCTCCATGGATAAGTTGGCCATGCATGCCAGCTGAGTCTCTTTCTCTTGCAGCTGCCTCCTTAACAACTCATTTTCAGTTTCAAGGTGGTTTCTTGTAATTGCTTCCCTGTGTCCGATAGCACTCAACTCTCTGCCCATTTCTCTGAGTTTGTTTTCCATATGGCCAACATCCTTGACCCCTTTGGATTTGGCTATTTGCATCCACCTATGTGTTCTTACTCTTTCTTTATCCAATTCAAAGAATAGTGGTATTGCAAATTTTTGTGGGATTATCCTTCCTCCCTCAAG
>APFE030495821.1:177595-221478 GCA_000404065.3 Pinus taeda | reverse complement strand
GCTGCAAGTTACAGAGTGTCTACAGTGTCCAGAAGCTGAACCTTACATCAAATGCCAACCCTCATTCCATCTTTTTGGTGGCTATTTATGATTTAACATTACAATGGTCTTGGCCGCTTGGGGATGGAGGTGTCTTAATTGATCACCAACTGCATTTAACTGTCTAATAGCATCTTCGGATGCAGTTGCTACCTCTGTTACGAAAACTCCATTAGTCTGGTACTGTGTTGTCCTTCAGGCGGTTGGACTGATCATGGCAGTGGAGTTCCATGATTGTTTAATTTGGTTGCTGAGTCGTGCTATGTCCTTTTCTCAATTTGGCCACGCTTTTTATTAAATGCAGGTCTTGGCGTTATACTGGATGTGGGTATGGAGTGCATGGGTAGATGAACGACTAGGATGATCACAGAGGATGGCCATCGGATCAAGGGAGATGAGTGGTGGAGATCAATTTACAGAGGCTATCAATCATGGAGCGAGCGGGACCTACCAGGGCCATTGGATCTTTGATGGGTAGATCGGACGGTTATCGAGCGGCGAAGATGCGCGGGCGATATCGTGCGGGGTGGTTTGTCCTGAGCGGTAATGGTTTTCATCACGCGGGCCTCGAGCAGTAAGTGATAACTGTCAGAAGCCGCACGATTCCACTCAATGAATGACACGTAGCGGGGGATGAGAGAGAAACTGCCCATATCGTGCAGGTATTGTTCGTGCTGGTTGCCCATGCGATATGCGTGAGGACCGTCAGATCTGGTGGAGGTGATCTGACAGTGGGCAGTGATCAGGCATGTTTGCTTTTATCGGGCGCGATATGGGCCAATGGATTGGCAGGAGAAAATCGGCGACGGAAATGTTGTGTGATGAGTTATGAGCGCGTAAAGGTATATGAGTAAGGTTTTATGGGTAATTTAGCTTTGCGCTTGGGGCTAAGGCCAAAAGAGCAGGGGTTTTGTCGGGTTAGAAGGTGAATGAAGGAACGGGAAGGGTAGGAAGTGAGCGGGGTAAGGGGAGAAGGGGAAAATGACCCAGGTGAGGCCCCTTTTGACCGGAGAGAGTAGACTGAGTCCTTCCTTGACCTTCCAAAAGTCAGCACTGAACCTCAGGGCTAACAAGTCGACAAAGAAATTCAATTCTCCAAATGGAATCTTTCTAGAGGTAGAAGGGAGCAGCTCAGTTTCCTCGCAGAGCAGATCTTCAACTGGGACGCAAATATTTTGCAACAGTTGCTGGAAGAATAGTGTCAAAGGGAGAGAATAGCACATACTGAGAGAATTCCTTCCTCAAAGGACTTCCAGCCAAGAAGTCCGATTTTTTCTAGTAGAGCAACAGTAGCTGTGTCCAAGATGTTTTACTCCAGAAGGGAGTGCGAATAGCTGGGCAGCAGTTGTGCAGAGAAGAAGAGCGAGCAATTCGACTTTTTCAAGAGAGATGGCATCAGCTGGGTTGAAAGATCAAGATCGGTTGGACGAAGCCTCCAACTATGTGATCTGGAAGGCGAGGATCTCCTGCCTTCTAGATGAGCATGATCTCAAGACCTATGTCAATAGTGTGGTAGTTGTGCCCGTCGATGTAGATCCGCTCAAGAAATACAAGGCTGAGATGGCGAATACAAAGAGGGTCATTCTCGACGGGGTTCCAGATCATGTAGTATCCCATATAGCGGGCAAGAATACTACCCAACAGATGTGGGAAGCCTTAGCTACGCTATACGAAGGATCTTCTAAGCAGTGGAAGATGTACTTAGAAGAGAAGTTGATATGCACGAGGATGCAGAAAGGGGAGAGAATAGACCCCTTGCTTAAGAGGATTTAGGAAGTCTGGAATCAACTAGCTTCAGTAGGGTCAAGGCCCCAACCTACAGAGTTTGTTCGATTAGCGTTGAATAGCATTTCTAAAGATTGGCAAGTTTTCATCCAGAGCATCCTGGGCAAAGAACACCTGCCAGATTGGGAACGTGTATGCGCTGATATGCAACAGGAGCAGATGAGGTGTGATCTTGTGAAGACCACAATGAGTGGCAGTAACAGCAGTGCGATGAAAGTCGTGAAGGAAGAGGAGGACGTGGCCCTTGCATCAAAGGGGCAGCAGGAGTAGCGTAGGAGGAAGAAGGACGTTTCAAAGATCAAGTGCTTCAGGTATGGTGACATGGGCCACTACAGCACTCAGTGTCCTCTGAGAAAGAGGGACAAGGAGGAGAAGAAAGATCAGCAAGCTGCATCCGTTGATATTGACAAGTTGTCCTCCAGATTGGAGGAAGAGTTTTCCATGATTGTCGAGATGCTTCCAAGGGTGAGTTGGGTTGATCTAGAGTTGTGGCCTCAGAGAGCTACAGAATGGGCGGGATCCTTGAGGAGTCCACCTCTTGGATCAAAGACCTTGCTACGGGAGCCCATAGTTAGTAGTAGTAGGATGGACCAGTGTCAAATGGTGCAGTCGGGTGACAGATGCAATGGCTAGTAGCAATCAGAAACTTAGCAGAGCAGAGTAGAGTTGGAAGCAGTGCAGTTGACACAGTGTAGAGTTAGCAGCAGCGTAGAGGCTTCAATGACAGTGTAAAGACTAGCAGCAGTCAAAACTCAGGTGACAGATACATCATACTGACCACAGTTAGTTCAGTAGGATGGACATCTCTCAGTTGCAGCAGCAGCAAATGAGAGATCGTTGCAAATGCTGCAGTGGCAAAAACAACAGAGTTGCAATGCAGATGCAGTAGTTGACAGTAGTTCAGCAGAGTCAGCAGTAGCATGGATGCAACGATCAGAGTTGCGCAGTAGTTGGTGGGCAGCAACAATTAGACATCAGCGGCGCAACAAGAGGTGTTGCAGAGTCAGAGTGATGCTTCAGTGGGTTGCAACACTAGAGCAAATTCCTCGCTAAGAGGTAGTGTTGATTTCTATAGCATCGGATGTGCTCTAGCCTTGAGATTTTGCAGAGAGGCTAAGACACATGCATTCTCCAATATCCAGAAATTGTTTGGGAAAATTCCACCTAGAGATGATTTAATTAAATTAATCAACCTTTTTTAATGGTTCCCTAAGTCTAAACTTAGGAAATCTGGTTAATTAAAGGTATTAATTAAATCAGGTGTGAATCTTCTAGAAGAAGACGACGATCAACTCCCAGTTAATCTTAGCCCTTGATTATGTTTTAATCTTGGCCGTTGGAGCTCCAACGAGAGATTATAAGAAAGAGTTCGATGGGCACTTGGAGAACACATCGAGTGAGAGAGATCAAAGATCGAATTTCTCAAGAGTAGCTGCATTGAGTTGCCTGAGTAAAATCGAGTGATCTCCCTGCAGTGAGGGGCAGGGATAGTAGTCCGGAGGAGAGTTTTCCAGATCCGAAGAGTGCAAGGAAGAGAAGGTAGAGATCAGTTCAGTGAGGCAACACAGTGCCACGCAGAGCTTCAGAGGGAGTTCGAAATCCAGTTGGGAGAGTCGAGATCCAGTGCCAGAAGCCATCGTGTGAGACGAGAGGGCTAGAGGGACGAATTTCCAGACAGCAAGGGATCAGCAGAGGAGGTGACGCAGAGCCCAGCCAGTGTGATGCAGAAGCTACGCAGAGGCAACATGGGGCAAGCTATCTAGCCCTTGATCAGTTTGGGATCTCCTAAATCAGTGTGAGATTTTTCTCACTAACTCTTTGCCAACATTTCTCTGTATCAGATAGCCAGTTTGGGCATCCAACGATTTGTACTCAGATTTACTGCTGCATAATAACTAAAACCCTCAGCTGCTACACCAGTTTTCCCAAGTTGGGTTTTTCCGAGGACATTGTCCAAAAACAATTGTGTTGATGTGTTGTTTATTTCTCTCCAATGCAGTATTTAGTTTCCGTAGTATTTATTTTGTGTAGGCTACAATGCATGCATTTCAGTGTTTTCCATTGAAAACTGCAAGTAACTTGTTCAAGTAATTTAACAAGTAGGTGAAATATTATCAGTTTGCTACAGTAGGAATCGGGTAACCGATTTTTCACACTTGCAACCTAAAGCACTACAAGATTTCTAAGCACCCAAACAAAAAAGTGATGCTTTTCCACCATAGTTTTTTACCAAATATCCACAACAAACAAGAAAAATAGAGACTTGCATTCCATTTCCATCTAGTAGCAAATATGAAAGAAAGAAAACAAATCGAACAAGTGACATTTAGTTTATATAGAGAAGTTGTATGTGTTTGGTTGAATGACACATGCATACACACAAACACCGCACATATTTACACGAACTTGGTACCTGTGACTAAACATTCTCAAGGCCATGAACCTGACCATTCAAGGGACAAGAATATGATCTATGTATAACCATATATCTTTAATAATCTAGAAAGTACTACAATATACAAGGTGTTTATATTAACCATACTGAGTTTCAGTTTTAACATATATTAATCAGTTTGGCTAATGAAATCATTGTCATACGAAGACTTTCCTATCTAAATAGTCATTTTAATTATAAGACGTTTCTGCTTTGAGGTTTTTACATGGTAAGTCTGAAAGACACAGAACTTGCCTGTATCAAACCGCACCAACCGACAAGGTTTGCCAAAATACCTCGAAAACCAGTCGGCTGCATCAGCACAAGAAAAATAGAGACTTGCATTCCATTTCCATCTAGTAGCAAATATGAAAGAAAGAAAACAAATCGAACAAGTGACATTTAGTTTATATAGAGAAGTTGTATGTGTTTGGTTGAATGACACATGCATACACACAAACACCGCACATATTTACACGAACTTGGTACCTGTGACTAAACATTCTCAAGGCCATGAACCTGACCATTCAAGGGACAAGAATATGATCTATGTATAACCATATATCTTTAATAATCTAGAACGTACTACAATATACAAGGTGTTTATATTAACCATACTGAGTTTCAGTTTTAACATATATTAATCACTTTGGCTAATGAAATCATTGTCATACGAAGACTTTCCTATCTAAATAGTCATTTTAATTATAAGACGTTTCTGCTTTGAGGTTTTTACATGGTAAGTCTGAAAGACACAGAACTTGCCTGTATCAAACTGCACCAACCGACAAGGTTTGCCAAAATACCTCGAAAACCAGTCGGCTGCATCAGCACCCTCATCAAGTGCTGCGCCATACCATTCCCAAATTGAAACATTCTCTACCTTTTCACGATTCTTCTGCAGTAGAGAAATTTTTAAAGGGTCCATCCCTGGTGCCTTCACAGCTGCCAAACAAAGAAACTGTCACAAATCTATTTAGATCAAAATATTATGTCCCAATAAAGAGAAAACAAATTGACATCAACCAGTATGTGATTATCATCCATGATTTCAATCTGAACGGGATAAGTGCAGTAGGAATATAAAACATTATTTCTTATTAAACCTCCTGCTCCAAAAAACTGATACGCTGACATACTGAAGCATATCATCATAACCAGCAATAAATCAAGTTTAAAGCAAAGTAGAAAAATACATTCGAGCTTTCCAAGAGAATAATTATTTCTGTCTTTTTCATTGGCTCCATTCACATCTGGATTATTTGTACTTGCAGTAAAATTGCTGTCTATAAAGACGCAAGTTCAAATCTACTACCTAAATGTTCAAATATCCATGAGGCCCTGGAGGCCTATCTACAGATCATTTGGTATTTGGGCCAATGTAAACATGTCTAGAAAAGGGGTACCATTGGGATCTGTGTATTTTTAATTTGCCCCAAACTGATATGGAATATTAGTATGAGTAAAATTGCTGACTATAAAGAGGCAAGTTCATATTTATTGCCTAAATGTTTCAATATCCATGAGGACTTTAGGGCCTATCTACAAATGGTTTAGTATTTGGGCCTAAGTAGAATCGTCTGGGAAAGGAGCATTATTAGGGTCTATGTCATCATGTCTCCTCATGGTAATATCTTAATGCTTATGCAAATGTTACTGGAAATGGTATGACTGGGGTTGAGGCTAAATCGGTACTTTCATGTGAACTTTATTATGATACCCACTTGAATGAGTTGTGAATCCCATTCTTCCCAAATGATAATGTCCACAGAATTCAACGATTCCATTTCAAACATACCATGCCTGAATATGACTTTGGACAAATAACAATCTTGTACTATTATGGAGGTTAGACTTTGGTTGAATAACAATCTTGTACTATTATGGAGGTTAGACTTTGGACGAATAACAATCTTGTACTATTATGGCGTAACCTCATTATGCGAAAAAAATTCACAAAGTCATCCTAATCTTGAATTTGATGATTTTTCCTAAGAGTAAAAACATAAAAGTTATGACCGTTCAGAATTTCAAGTTGATAAGCCTAGCAACTTTTGGGATTTTTCGAAAAATAGAACCCAAAAAAGACCAAGAATTGAATAGGGGCATCAGAATCAAGAAAGCATAACCATAAGAATTCAACAGTGCATTAGGATTTTTTATGAAATCCTACAAAAATAGGCGATATTATTACCTAGAAAATTACCAGAACTACAGGTCAATGCAGTACTTCCATAGTTTGTTACCTAAAATTTACAAAATATGTAGGTAAACAAGGGGTATAAGGTTCAAAATTCCTTCACATAAGAGGTTGATGTTAATTTTTCAGATTGTTCTATGTTGTATCAATTACTTTAGCCCAATTTAATACTTCAATTAGCAATCTTTTCAATACCAATTAATCTTTCCAATCATCAATAGTAATTGAAGATAGAACAATAAATGCAATAACAAAGGAAACAATTAAGCTATTAACACGTCAACCAAAGACACCAGGTTTGGTCAAAGACCAGGGTAAAATCCCACAAGGGGGAACACCCTTTGAAATTCTTCTTCTATTAGATTGTCATAAAATGTTCAGCAGAGAGTACAATGACCCCAATACAAAATCATCCAACAAAATTATCCCAACAATATTCAGAAATACGTTTCTATCATCATTATAGATCAGAGACAACGTTTCATGTTTGCAGTCCACTACGGTCAACTATCATCAACTGAAAAAATTTAGCCCTACTTTCCAGTCGCAAGGAGGAGTTGTGCGAGCGACTGAAGGCTTCTAGTCGCTCCCTTGAGACTACAAGGCAGCAACTGCAGTTGAATTTATCCTTTGACGAGCCAACGACTGTAACCCAAAACCCTAAAAACAGATGCGGGCTTCGAACCTTGTAATTTTAGACCCTTACGAACTTCTTTTCTCGACCTAGCCTCAGACCTGTGCGAACCAATCAATGAAGAAAAGAAGAAGAAGATGATTGGTGATGTCCAAATGAGCTTGAGGTTACTTGTATTTATAGGCTTCCAAGGGTGACCAATTTACCATTAGGGCCGACCTATCCAAATGTCCATATGTGGGCTTTTCTTCATAAGTACATTTTCCGTTTTCCAAGTTTGATGATCTTTAGGTCGATTTTGGTCCTCTCGAAAAGAGAAATTCAATGCAATCGTCATCTCCATCAAATGAGCTGTCAAAAGTGGAATTTGTCCCTAGTTGCCAATTTTTACACTCCCTCTCAACTAGGGAGAATTCCACCTGCATCATGTCATGTGTATCCTGTCATCATATCATATCCCATCTCTGCTCAACTCTATCTGCTGAAACATTCTCGAATCTAAAGAAGAAGAATCATCAGGGAACTAACACTACCACCCTCTACATCGTCGGAGAGCACATCTCAATCTGAAACTCATGGGGGAGCTAAACATCTTCAACCCCATATCGAGCAATAGGTGATATAGGGGAGCACATCTCAACCCATCCTATTGCATGGCGATCTTTCCAACAATAACCCTCAAGATTCATGTGGTAGAACACTTGCATCATAATTCGAGCTTGGGCAAGATACCCAACTTACCAATAGGTAAGGATCACATGCCCCAAGCCTCCTCAACCCGTTCGCCAGACGGGGAGGGGCAATCCCAACAAGCTCGGCTTACGGGTATGATGCCAACTAGGGACTCTGCAAAGACAAATATAAGGGAGCAACATCTCCAACCCTATGGGTAACAGTTAGAGATGATACCCTATTGTCCAAAGATCCTCAACCCCAGGAGCCCTCCATCTCAATTCCACACCATGGGAGCTCAAAATGGGGGGAAGAGTTGGCTTAGTGTCCTTGATCAATAATGCCCCTTATCAGGAGGGGTCACATCTGTCAGTCCAAGTTGCTCTTTGAAGACCAAGAACTTCCCTTTTGGCAAAGCCTTGGTGAGAATACCTATAATCTACTCATCTATCTATATATGATGGAGTCCAACAGCTCCTCTCTGCACCATGTATCGAATGAAGTGATATTGGATCTCTATGTGCTTGGACTTGTCATAAAATACAAGATTCTTTGCCAAACGGATCCCACTTTTGTTGTCGCAATATATCATTGTAGTGTCTAAGACCTACTCAAATAGCTCTCCAAATAGCTTCCTCAACCAAACTGCTTTGCAGCTAGCCATGCTAGCAACAATGTACACTACCTCGTCAGCACTCAATGCTATGGACTTCTGCTTCTTGCTCATCCAAAATATCATGGCAGATCCAAGGCTAGAACAACATCTAGATGTACTCTTCCTACCGACAACATTTCCTACCCAGTCACCATCGATGTATCCATGAAGTAGAACATCTCCGACAAAATATCTTAGACCAAGTGTGACTGTCCCATGCAAATATCTCAAAATGTGTTTGGCAGCAATCCATTGTGCATAGAGAGGCTCAGTCATAAATTGACTCAATGTGTTCACTGCATAGCATATGTCTAGACGAGTGTTCACTAAAAACATCAGAGCCACAATCAACTATCTATACTCAAATGGATTTGCCAAATCAGGTCCTGCAGCCTCTCCACATAACTTCTTGAAGTTTATTTCCATCGATGTGGACACTGGATAGGGACTTGCATTCTGTCATTCCAAATCTCTCCAACAACTTCACAACATATTTTCCTTGTGAAAGGAAAATCTCCCCAGACCTTTGCCACACCTCAAGGCCTAGAAAGTAGTGCATGAGTGCAAGGTCCTTCATCTCAAATTCAGAGGGTATCGCCCTCTTACACTCGATCATCAGGGCCTCACTACCTGTCAAGAATAGATTGTCCACATAAAACCAAAATCAATGACATACCTTGGACTACCTTGAAGTAGAGGTTGGGATAAATATTGCTTCTTGTGAATCTCAGCTTCACCAAATAATTGTCTATCCAGACATACCATGTTCTTCAGCCTACAAACATGTCTCTTTCGATCCTTTACTTCAAATCCTTGTGGTTTTTCAACGTACACTTCTTCCTGTAACATGCCATGAAGGAATGCAGTCTTCACATCCATCTAATGAAGGGTCCATCCTTGACTTGCAATAAGGGAAACTATCGAACAAAGGGTTGTATATCGAGCCACAGGTGCAAATACGAACCTTGCCTTGTATTTCTCAAGGTTACCATCAACTCCATGCTTGATCTTGAATAGCCACTTTGAAGTCACCACGGATTTCCCCTTTGGTCTTGGCACAACATCTCATATGTCATTCTTCATGATTGATTCTAATTATTCGGTCATAGAATCTTTCCAAACTTGTTCTTTTACGACTTCTTCAATGGTGGGAGGTTTGACTTGAATCATAGTACTCATGGCTGCAACATATCCCCAGTACTTGCATGGATTTTTCCTTTCTCTAAATGATCTTTGAACGAGAACGTGTCTCTCATCATCCTGTAATGTGTCACGAAACCAATTGGCCTCTTCCTGGCAGGAGGATCACATGGAGGATCTAAGGGATCCATGAACTCCATGGGATCAATAATATCTGTCTCAAATTCAGGCACAAAAGGACCATCTAAAATATCCATATCATCATTCTTCTCAGGAGGAGGAGGCAGAGGAAGGCCCTTTCTTTTCCAAGGGCGACATCTTCATCGAATGTAACATCCCTGCTAATTTCAACCTTCCTTTGACCAGGAATATATATTCTCAATGCTTTATAATTTTCACAATATCCAATAAACATACCTTTTCTTCCCAAGGCTTCCAACTTGCTTCTTTTGTCCTTTGGCACATGAAAATATACGGGGCAACCAAAGATACGGATATGGCCAACATCAGGGTTGACACCTGTGAACACTTCTTCAGGGATCTTTTTTTCTAGTGCTTGATGAGGCATCCTATTTTGAACATATACAATAGCGTTTGTTACTTCTCCCCAAAGGAACTTCGACAACTTTTGATCATGGAGCATGGCACGGACAGCTTCTATAATGGACCTGTTCTTTCTTTTAGTCACTCCATTTTGTTTGGAGTATAGGGTACAATTCTTTCTTTCTTGATACCTTCCTTCTTGCAAAAATCAATGAACTCCTTTGATATGTACTCTCTACCATTGTCAGACCTAAATATTTTGACTTTCTTCCCTATTTGATTTTCAATCAAAGCTTTGAACTCCTTGAACATTTCGAAGGCTTCATCCTTGTGCTTTAGATAATATATCTACGTCTTGCTTGAGAAGTCATCAATGAACGTGATGTAGTAGAGATGTCAACCAATAGAATGCATGGGCATCATACCACATATGTCGGAATGAATAAGATGGAGGATATCATTTGTCTTGTTCTTGCTAAAGGGGAATGGTCCCTTGACTTCTTTCCACTGGCACAACCTGGACATACTCCATCATGTTAGGCTTGAACCTTGGGAATCCCAGAGACCAATTTCTCCAATTTTGGAAGCGCATTATAATGCAGATGAGCCAATCTTCAGTGTCATAGTTCACTTAGATGATTAGTATCATGGACCAATGCTAAAAGTGGTCTTCCAGTGACTCTATAGTCCTTCATATCTTGATCCTAATGTGAATGCATCTCTCATAGGTGATCCAACAGGCCAAGTAAAAACATTTCCTTTGATGAAGGAAACCCTTGTCCCTTTGTCTTCCAAAGCGGATATTGATACCAAATTCTTCTTCAATCCCGACACATACAGCACATCATGGAGCATAATAAATTCCCTAGAATTCAAATAAAAATTGACAAACCCAAAACCTTTAACAAGATGAGTAGAGTTGTCTCTAAGAATAATTTTCAAATTTGACTCCCTTTCTACCAATTTAAAGAGAACTTCCTTATAACCAGAGAAGTGATGAGTGGCCCCAGTATCAACCAGCCACCAATCCCACGAATTAGAAGGAGATGAACTAGTAAGGGTAGAAATAAGAATATATTTAGATTGATTTGTAACATTACTTTCATACCTGGAGAATCTTGACTTCTTTTGTGGACGACGATCTTCTTCATGATCACTTGGGACATCTCTTCTTCTTCTTTCATCTCTTCCATTGTGATCATTACTTCGGTCATCTCTTCTTCTTTGATCATTGAACTTGTTGTTGCTGCTTCCAGTATTGTAGTGTGGTCCATTGTTCCTCTTGGGGCAATCTCGTGAACTCCATGGGATCATCAATAATATCTGTCTCAAATTCGGGCACAAAAGAACCATCTAAAATATCCATATCATCATTCTTCTCAAGAGGAGGAGGGAGAGGAAGGCCCCTTTCTTTTCCAAGGGCGACATCTTCATCGAATGTAACATCCCTGCTAATTTCAACCTTCCTTTGACCAGGAATATATATTCTCAATGCTTTATAATTTTCACAATATCCAATAAACATACCTTTTCTTCCCAAGGCTTCCAACTTGCTTCTTTTGTCCTTTGGCACATGAAAATATACGGGGCAGCCAAAGATACGGAGATGGCCAACATCAGGGTTGACACCTATGAACACTTCTTCAGGGGTCTTTTTTTCTAATGCTTGATGAGGCATCCTGTTTTGAACATATACAATAGCGTTTGTTACTTCTCCCCAACAGAACTTCGACAACTTTTGATCATGGAGCATGGCACGGACAGCTTCTATAATGGACCTGTTCTTTCTTTCAGTCACTCCATTTTGTTTGGGAGTATAGGGTACAATTCTTTCTTTCTTGATACCTTCCTTCTTGCAAAAATCAATGAACTCCTTTGATATGTACTCTCTACCATTGTCAGACCTAAATATTTTGACTTTCTTCCCTATTTGATTTTCAATCAAAGCTTTGAACTCCTTGAACATTTCGAAGGCTTCATCCTTGTGCTTTAGATAATATATCTATGTCTTTCTTAAGAAGTCATCAATGAACGTGATGTAGTAGAGATGTCAACCAATAGAATGCATGGGCATCATACCACATATGTCGGAATGAATAAGATGGAGGATATCATTTGTCTTGTTCTTGCTAGAGGGGAATGGTCCCTTGACTTCTTTCCACTGGCACAACCTGGACATACTCCATCATGTTAGGCTTGAACCTTGGGAATCCCAAAGACCAATTTCTCCAATTTTGGAAGCGCATTATAATGCAGATGAGCCAATCTTCAGTGTCATAGTTCACTTAGATGATTAGTATCATGGACCAATGCTAAAAGTGGTCTTCCAGTGACTCTATAGTCCTTCATATCTTGATCCCAATGTGAATGCATCTCTCATAGGTGATCCAACAGGCCAAGTAAAAACATTTCCTTTGATGAAGGAAACCCTCGTCCCTTTGTCTTCCAAAGCGGATATTGATACCAAATTCTTCTTCAATCCCGACACATACATCACATCATGGAGCATAATAGATTCCCTAGAATTCAAATAAAAATTGACGGACCCAAACCTTTAATGGGATGAGTAGAGTTGTCTCTAAGAATAATTTTCAAATTTGACTCCCTTTCTACCAATCTAAAGAGAACTTCCTTATAACCAGAGAAGTGATGAGTGGCCCCACTATCAACCAACGACCTATCCCACGAATTCGGAGGAGATGAACTAGTAAGGGTAGAAATAAGAATATATTCAGATTGATTTGTAACATTACTTTCATACCTGGAGAATCTTGACTTCTTTTGTGGACGACGATCTTCTTCATGATCACTTGGGACATCTCTTCTTCTTCTTTCATCTCTTCCATTGTGATCATTACTTCGCTCATCTCTTCTTCTTTGATCATTGAACTTGTTGTTGTTGCTTCCAGTATTGTAGTGTGGTCCACTGTTCTTCTTGGGGCAATCTCGTGAACTCCATGGGATCATCAATAATATCTGTCTCAAATTTGGGCACAAAAGGACCATCTAAAATATCCATATCATCATTCTTCTCAAGAGGAGGAGGCAGAGGAAGGCCCCTTTCTTTTCCATGGGCAACATCTTCATCAAATGTAACATCCCTGCTAATTTCAACCTTCCTTTGACCAGGAATATATATTCTCAATGCTTTATAGTTTTCACAATATCCAATAAACATACCTTTTCTTCCCAAGGCTTCCAACTTGCTTCTTTTGTCCTTTGGCACATGAAAATATACGGGGCAGCCAAAGATAAGGAGATGGCCAACATCAGGGTTGACACCTGTGAACACTTCTTCAGGGTTCTTTTTTTCTAATGCTTGATGAGGCATCCTGTTTTGAACATATACAATAGCATTTGTTACTTCTCCCCAAAGGAACTTTGACAACTTTTGATCATGGAGCATGGCAAAACAACTTCTATAATGGACCTGTTCTTTCTTTCAGTCACTCCATTTTGTTTGGGAGTATAGGGTACAATTATTTCTTTCTTGATACCTTCCTTCTTGCAAAAATCAATGAACTCCTTTGATATGTACTCTCTACCATTGTCAGACCTAAATATTTTGACTTTCTTCCCTATTTGATTTTCAATCAAAGCTTTGAACTCCTTGAACATTTCGAAGGCTTCAGCCTTGTGCTTTAGATAATATATCTACGTCTTTCTTGAGAAGTCATCAATGAACGTGATGTAGTAGAGATGTCAACCAATAGAATGCATGGACATCATACCACATATGTCGGAATGAATAAGATGGAGGATATCATTTGCCTTGTTCTTGCTAGAGGGGAATGGTCCCTTGACTTCTTTCCACTGGCACAACCTGGACATACTCCATCATGTTAGGCTTGAACCTTGGGAATCCCAGAGACCAATTTCTCCAATTTTGGAAGCGCATTATAATGCAGATGAGCCAATCTTCAATGTCATAGTTCACTTAGATGATTAGTATCATGGACCAATGCTAAAAGTGGTCTTCCAGTGACTCTATAGTCCTTCATATCTTGATCCCAATGTGAATGCATATCTCATAGGTGATCCAACAGGCCAAGTAAAAACATTTCCTTTGATGAAGGAAACCCTCGTCCCTTTGTCTTCCAAAGCAGATATTGATACCAAATTCTTCTTCAATCCCGACACATACATCACATCATGGAGCATAATAGATTCCCTAGAATTCAAATAAAAATTGATGGACCCAAAACCTTTAACGGGATGAGTAGAGTTGTCTCTAAGAATAATTTTCAAATTTGACTCCCTTTCTACCAATTTAAAGAGAACTTCCTTATAACCAGAGAAGTGATGAGTGGCCCCACTATCAACCAACCACCTATCCCACGAATTCGAAGGAGATGAACTAGTAAGGGTAGAAATAAGAATATATTCAGATTGATTTGTAACATTACTTTCATACCTGGAGAATCTTGACTTCTTTTGTGGACGACAATCTTCTTCATGATCACTTGGGACATCTCTTCTTCTTCTTTCATCTCTTCCATTGTGATCATTACTTCGGTCATCTCTTCTTCTTTGATCATTGAACTTGTTGTTGTTGCTTCCAGTATTGTAGTGTGGTCCACTGTTCTTCTTCGGGCAATCTCGAGTATAGTGGCTTTCCTTGTGACAATTGTAGCATTCAATGTGAGATGATGATCTATCATTCCTTCTCTTTGCATCTTGAGGTTGACGCTTTATTGAATTGATGGACCTCTTTTTCCTTTCTTCTTCTTGTTTTGAGTGACAAATGCAGTGGGCTCTCGCTCATCAAGCTTTTGAATCCTTCCTCTTGATATCATCCTTGATTCTTCTTGAGTGAGCTTTCCAACAATTTCATCAAATGATAGGAGGATATTGTTGTTACTTATAGTAGTAATAAAGGTTTCCCAAATAGGAGGGAGACCTCTAAGAGTCACAATTGCCAATTCCCTGTCAGGCACATATTCGCCAACTCTTTGCAATTGATCTCTAAAACGAAATATCCTCATAATGTAGGATTGAATAGACTCTCCTTTGTTCATCTTCGTGTCTTTGAGTTGATCTTTCAAGGAGATGATTTCATTCAAACTGTTGACTTCATACATGTCAGGTATCTTATCATACATGTCCTTAGACTTCCTCAATCATTCAACATATGCAAGTAAATCATCTTGTAAACCATCAACTATAATTTTCTTTCTTTCAGGTCACTTTTCTTGTACTTGTTCTTGGCAGAAGCGGAAGCATTCTCTGGAGGCCCAAGTACTTTTGCTTGAATGTATTCCAAAACATCATTGTTATTAGCTATGATCTCCAACCAGACATTCCATGCAGCAAATTGGGTGAGTCGCCCAACTTGGGTGAGCAACATCTTGACTTGACTAGATTGGCTCCTTCAATTTTCCCAAATATTATTGCTTCAATGCTTGTCTCCTTTTGGGCTTTTCCTTCACCTTAGCTCTGACCATATTAATTTTTCAGATTATTCTATGTTGTATCAATTACTTTATCCCAATTTAATACTTCAATTAGCAATCTTTTTAATACCAATTAATCTTTCCAATCATCAACAGTAATTAATCTTTGACAAAGGAGATGATCAACACATCAACAAGAGGCACCAAGTTTGGTTAAAGACCAGGCAAAAACCCCACAAGGGGGAAAACCTTTTGAAATTCTTCTTCTATTAGATTGTCATAAAATGTTCGTTCGCCAGAGAGTACAATGAGCCCAATACAAAATCATCCAACAAAATTATCCCAACAATATTCAGAAATATGTTTCTATCATCACTATGGATCAAAGACAACTTTTCCTATCTACGGTCAACTACAGTCAAATAACAAAATTTAGCCCTACATTTCAGTCGCAATGATTTGTTGTGCAAGTGACTTCCAGTCACTCCCTTGAGCATGCAAGCCAACAACTCCAACCCAATTTATCCTTTAACGAGCCAGCGGTTGTAACCCAAAACCCTAAAAACATATGCGAGATTTCGACCCTTGCAAACTTCTTTTGTCGTCCCAGTCTTAGACCTATGCAAACCAATCAATGAAGAAGAGAAGAAGATGATTGGTGATGTCCAAATTAGCTTGACGTCACTTGTATTTATAGGCTTCCAAGGGTTACCAATTTATCATTAGGGTCGACTTATCCCAATGTGCATATGTGGGCATTTCTTCATAAGTACACTTTCCCTTGTCCAAATTTGATGATCTATAGGTCGATTTTGGTCCTCTCAAAAAGAGGAATTCACTGAAATCATCATCTCCATCAAATGAGTTTTCCAAAGTGAAATTTGGCCCTAGTTGCCAATTTTAACATGATGCAGCAAAGGTAGAGCAAGGTTCCCTTTTGAAAGAAAAATTCAATAGATATAAGCCTAGAAATCAATGAACATTAACAACAATGACAATAGTGTACTTATAAAGCTAGTCACTTAATTTAGGATTCAAAAAGTCGTAATATTGTGCAATGAATGTAGTCAATGCCAAAAAATGCAATGCAAATTATGACGTATCAAAATGAGGGATTTTAAGTAGTCTTGATACTAGTGAGGTGATGGTACACCCCCTAAATCAGCCTCTCTAATATCTACTCGAGTTGGCCAAATTGTAACCTTGTTTTATTTCCCCCCTTAATTTGGAACTTGTCAACCATTAGTTTTACATATATTTAGAACTGTTACCCAACATTCTGAAACAAATTTATTTAAAAAAACATATTCAAAGTTAAAAATCAAAACCATTCATGAATCACAACATTAGAACTGAAATCATTAGAAAGTTTATAAATTTGAAGACTGAAACCCTGATGCATCATGCTTTATACAAAAATAATAACTATATATACAAAATTGAGTGTTTCATCAATGATCACTCTATTGATATGATGATGTAGAGTAGGTCTAACTAAAAGTCCAAAAAATGGGTCTACATGCTCATCATTTGAATATTTCAACTCTACAACATGACCAACCTATCATCTTCCTTGAAATTTGCCTTCAAATCTAAAATCTCCATCTAGTTACAATGGTAAATGAATGTTATACACTATTTGAGGACATGCTATAATCTATGTACCATATTGTTCTAACAGGACTCTTTAGCTAGAGTTGGATGGGATTGATCTAATTAAATTATAAATGATAGTCATCTTTTGTACACTATATATTATTATCTATATCAGTGTTGATAATATCGGTATCGGGAAAATATCGGCGAGGGTCCAGAAAATATCTTATCGGCAATATCGGCGAAAATATCGGCAAAATATCGGCAAATATCGGCAAGCATAAAAAATAATTTTTTCAAATTTTTAAATATAGCCGATATTTTGCCGATATTTTCAAAATATCGCGATATTTTGCCGATATTTTCTGATATTTGCCGATATTTTCCGATATTTGCCGATATTTGCCGATATTTTCAAAACAGAAAATATCGCGATATTTTCTCGGCGATATATCGTTTTGCCGAAAATATCGCGATATTTTCGAATATCGCCGATATTATCAACAGTGATCTATATATTGTCTCAAAGATTTCTCATTAGTATTATCAAAAATTGAAAATTGAAATTTTGATGTGTCAGACCTTTCCTATTAGTATTATCATGTGCTATACAGCCTATAGCTTATTATAACTTATACAACTATACAACTTATATATTACTATTAAGTAATAAAACTAAAAATCTAAATAGGACTTTTGCTTTTTATGGTTTCAAACTGGTGGCAAATATCCTTAAAAAAATAAACCAAAAGCTGTAATGTTATTTGCTTGGGATCTGACGTGTGAGGGCTAGTTGGCAATACATCCATTTTAGTAGCATGGGATATGTTTTTGGGTTTGAAGGATACATTTATGCGCTGGATCCTATGTGGATCTAGGTGGATTCATATTTGTATCTGTATCCGAAATGCAGATCAGTTGATCCAGCATCAAGGCCCCGTGGATATGGTAACACAAATACTAAGTATTTTGTTGAACTATGTGAAACCATAATATGTTGATCCTTGTATGCAAAGCATTGAAGATGATCTTTATGAAGAATCTCATCTGTCCCATCCAAATTGTCTCACACAAATGACCTTTAATCACATTACCATAACTCAAAATGAAATCGCAATGCAACAAACGCTCCTAGAGTTGGAAAAATATTATGCAAGTGAAGAAAAAGAATGTTGATGAATGGAATGCATATTTGAAAATGGTCCAAGAAACAGGTAAGGCAAGTGATAAGGGAGACATTGTTCGAGAAGGAAATCAAGAAATTGTTTGTCTCCATCCCCAGAATGAAGAATTTGATGAAGAAAGCACGCCAAAACCACATCTGGAAGCATATTAGGATAAAGAATGGCCCATTTATGTTCAAGGTCATAAATAACTCAACGACAAAGAAAACCCTACTACAAATTTGAGTGTCTCACTTCAAGAAGAGAACAATGGTAAAGAGTCCTTATAATTTTCCTACTAGGAAATAACAGATTTAATCAAGCAAAACTACAACATGCAATACAAAAATTAATTCCATGTATAAACAATACCCATTTACTCAAAAATTGTGCCAAGCTGAGCCATTTCATTAATTGAACCAAGAGGGGTACAAATATGTATGGGATAGGTGCACCTAGGCTTGCTACAGCAAGCAAGACAAGATCCTAGGTGAGAAATGATGGTGCCCACGTGCCGGAAATGGCTTTGCTACAAGATCTGCGCCCACCCAGAATTTTTTTTGTTGTTGCTAGGATTTGTTGATTTATCCCTCTAGAATGTTCCAAAAATTTCGAGAAATTAGCCACGACCTCTACTCCACTAGCTCAGAAAAACCCAGTAATGGATCGAGCTAGTTTCGACTAACCCAGAAGCCCCCAAAAATATGCACTCCCTTCTTCACTAAGGAAAACGCACCATAGGAATGAATACCCTCAAACAACATCCCAAACTCCCGGAAAATCCCACAACAATTCCCCTATAAAATATCCTCATCCAAGCCCCAAATTCTCGGCAATCCTCCTCCACAAATCTCCAATCTCTCACCACCTACGTAGGCCAAGCCTGAGACTCTCTATGCACAGCTCAAAGGCTAGATAAATGTTGCTCGAAGCTCCCTCAACTCCAACCCTACAAAACATTCCAAACCTTCCGATTTACCAAGAAGATAGCTCCCCAGAAGACCCAAAAGCTAACATGTCGAGAGCAATTTCTCCCACAAGTGCGTGCTCTCGTAACTGCACCCAATTTGCTCCCAAGAAAGTTCAAACCCTCCAAAAAGTCTTCCCGAATCAGCTCCAAAAACGCAGCAAGTGTTTCCCCTACAGTTGTAATATTCCTAATTAGCTATGGCTAATTGGAATATTCAATTTTGTTCAATTTTTGCCTATTATAATTATTTGTAAATAAAAGTGAGGAAGGGGGACATAACTCACTTTAGAATAAGAAGTCACTTCCTAGATAGCAAAATGTTATGACTTGAAGGGGAGCCAAGGGGGCCAAAGGGGGACGCAGAAATAGAGCCCACGCAGACACATGGAGGCACTGTGCAGGAGGGAAGGAACACGTGGCAAGAGGGGAATCACACAGGAGGAGGTGAGCCTTGGGATTGAGAGGGGCAAAGGCTATAAAAGAGAGAGAAACCCCCTCATTTGGATCATTCAGTTATGTGCATTTTGAGCTAGTCGTTTCGACTTCTGAGCACACTGGTTGTTTAGCTAGTCTACAGCGTTGTTTAGTGCATTGAGTGTCTATGTTCAAAGATCTCACCCTTAGCCCCGGGGGACTTCGAGTGCCTGCTCGGGCAAGGTATTTCCATCGGTATTTCAGTAGTAGTTTTATCAGCATTTCAGCAGCAGTTTCACCAGCATTTTGGAGGACTGCGCAGCACTTGGAGAGGGACGCAGTTCTTTTTGGTTGTAGTGCTGGATTGGGGTTTGCAGGTGGATTTATGCTGGGAGATTGAGCAGGGGTCCAGCTCTTGTCTCATTGGAGGATTTTTGGCAGGGTTTCAGGCAGTGTTTCAGGAAGAGTTTAGAGTAGTTTTCTTCAGTGGTAGCACAGGGCATTGAGGAACTGCGCAGAACCCGAAGAGGGTGTTTTTCAGGGGTCGGCCATTCCAGGAAAGCTTTCTAGGTTTTCTGGGTTTCTTGAGTAGAGACCGAATCCAGAGTTTCAGCTTTTTCCGAGAGGAGCAGCCACAAATCATCATTTGTTTTCTAGCAGCAGCAGCACAGCAGCAGCATCCATGCAGAGAGGCCATTCTTGTCATTCTGAGAGTATTTCTTCACTTGCCTTGTGCAAGTCGAGGTGCCATCTGTCTAATCACCTTTTGTACTCATTTTATTGCCCAGTATAATAAAATGGCTTTAGCATTTCTCACTGCATTTCTTATGTATCTGCTTATATTTCCGGTTTACATTATTATATGTTGTTCCACTGTTATTTTTTCTGGGTTATTATATCATTTGCACATATTTGGTTGGAGTTTTCGCTGGGGTTTGAGGAATATTTTGGGTTAGGAATATTACAGTGGTATCAGAGCATAGATCTGGCTCAGCCTGTGGAGCTAGCAATCTATGACACCAGAGGAAAAACCCTACATTTGTTACAGAGGTAGGAGGTACAGAGACACTGGACGTAGGTTGGAGAATACCTACGAGGAGGGAGACTGTGTTCCTGTGGTGGACGCAAAACAGGAGCCTGTGGTAGACGCAGAACAGAGAGAGCCAGTAGTGGACGCAGAACAGATGGCCGACGAGGACGAGAAGAGATTTGCGGATATACTCCTCAAATCAATGCAAGATCTGTCAAGGCAGATTGAGGTGATGGGGCAGAGATTCACGACAGTAGAGGTCAGGCAGCGTGAGAGCCCACAAGTTTTTCAGATTGGTCAGGGATCAGGTGCATCCCATCACTTGCTAGAGCAGCGTGATACTGCACAGCAAGTGGCCTCACATGCCCCTACACGCTCCACCATGCCCACTTTCTTAGGAGCAGACACGAGGGCCGTAACCCAGCAAGAGGTAGAGCCCAGACATATGGGCGATTATTTTGCAGAGTACCAGGCCTATGGGCAGGAGTTCAGTGAAGCCCTCTCATTCAGAGATTTTGTTCAGCTCCAGCGGGATAGCAGACCCCGCAACCATCAGAGAGGGTACCGGCATTACCATGATGGCGACACCCACCATGCAGCGAGTAGATTCCACTTGCCTAAGTTTGATGGCTCATCAAACAGTTTGGCAAAGTCTTGGGTGGAGAAGCTGGACATTTATTTCCAGCTTAACCAGATGTCGGAGGCAGAGGCCGTCAAGGTGGCAACATTGCATTTGGATGGCGAGGCCCAGGATTGGTGGTTTCATGGGATGGTTACATTGGGGCACTCCACAGTGACGACATATGCCGAGTTTACCAGGAGACTGATGGAGCGATTTGATCAGAGGGATCCAGAGCAACATTTCGTTGAGCTGACGAGGCTCAAACAGACAGGGAGCCCATAGACCTACATTGCAGATTTCTTGAGGGTCTCTATGATGGTGTTAGACCTATCCACGGCATAGAGGGTCTATATGTATGTTGAGGGGTTAGCAGAGCCACTTCGGGGTTTAGTCCGATCCACTAAACCAGCCACACTCCAGGACGCTATCAGGCTTCAGCAGGACCCAGGACTTACAGGATGTCTTACCCAGGACCCGGACACCTTACCCCCAAAGACAGACTTTTCAGTCTAAGGGGAAGGATGTGAGGATTCCTCCTCCAAAGGGGAATCTAGGACGAGTATAGCGTGACAACGATGCCAGGAGGGAGCTGAAGAAGAAGTGGTTGTGCTTCACCTGTCAGGAGCCATGGGCACTACGACATAGGTGTGCTGCTGGAAAAGCACATTTTATTGAGGTCTTCTCCGAGAGCAGTGGAGAAGAGGATGACGAGGAGGATGTGGAGGCAGGAGATAGCCATGCCATACAGGGACCTTTGCCACCTCCACCACCAGCAGCAAGTGGTGCATCTTTTGCACCCACCGGAGGGGCCCTTGCAGCGTTGCAAGGAGCTCCCAAGTATTTGACGCTACGCGTATGAGGGACAGTACGTGGCTAGCGCGTATCAGTTTTGGTTGATAGTGGGGCAACCCACAACTTCATCAATGCATAGATGGTTGAGCAGAGAGGTATTCAGACATAGAGCTTTGATGGGTTTTCAGTATTGGTCCCAAGAGATCAGACCATGACATGTGCTCGTTATGTTCCAGAGCTTTCAATGACGATGGGCACCTACACATTGACTGACCACTTTTTCATGGTCGATATTCCGGACACCAACATGATACTGGGTGTTCAATGGCTTATTACTATAGGGAAGGTCACGATGGATTGGAAGACCCTAGAGATGGAGTGTGATGATGAGAAGAGAGGGAGGCATGAGAAGATACAGAGACAGCACACATATCCGCCTCAGATTGTGTCGGCTCATCGGATGGAGGCAGTCTTTCGGAAGGGAGACATAGAGTGGGCAGTGGAGCTGCGTGCATCAGAGGCAGGCACTACAGGGCAGACGGTACATCCAGAGATCCAGTCCATCCTTGATCGGTATGCCATAGTGTTTGGAGAGATTCCACCAATACAGCCACTGGATCGGGGGTTTGAGCACACTATCAAGCTTGAGCAGGGCATCCAGGCAGTGATCACCACCCCCTATAGGCACCCCAAGGCCTATCGGGACGAGATTGAGCGGGCTATCCAGGAGTTGCTGGCTCTTGGGCACATTCGACCGAGCACGAGTCCTTTTGCTTCTTCTATGGTGTTGGTGAAGAAGAAGGAAGGTTACATTAAGGATGTGCATTGACTACAGGGCCCTGAACAAGAAGACCCTGAAGAACAAGTACCCCATACCCAGGATCGATGAGTTGATGGATGAGTTGAGGGGAGCACGATTCTTCTCAAAGATTGATTTGAGATCTGGGTACCATTAGATTCGCGTGAGGGAGCAAGACATTCCCGAGACCGCCTTCAGGTGTCACTATGGGCACTTTGAGTTCTTGGTGATGCCTTTTGGGCTAACCAACGCCCCCTCTACATTTCAGTCCTGCATGAATCACATCTTCCATAGTCACCTGAGGAAGTTTGTGTTGGTATTCTTTGATGACATTCTCATCTACAACAGGACTTGGGAGGAGCATCTCCGACACATTGAGACGATATTGCATATCTTACAGGAGCAGCAGTTCTATGCCAAACTCTCCAAGTGTGAGTTTGGGTTGACAGGGATGTTGTATCTGGGACACATCATAGGGGTGGACGGAGTGAGAGTCCACAGGGAGAAGATCAGGGCCATCAGAGAATGGCCGGAGCCGAGAAATGTGACGGAACTTCGAGGATTCATTGGCATTTGTACTTATTACTAGAAGTTCGTCAAAGGTTTCTCAAAGCTTGCTGCACCCTGACAGATTTGATGAGGAAGGGGGCTTTCAGTTGGTCAGATACAGCGCAGCGAGCCTTTGACAAGCTCAAGGAGGTTATGAGCAGCTACCCAGTGCTTGCGTTGCCAAATTTTATGCAGCCTTTTGTTTTGGAGTGTGATGTGTCGGGAGAGGGGATCGACGCAATGTTGATGCAGGGAGGTCACCCTATAGCCTTTGAGAGCTGGAAGCTCCTTCCGCATGAGAGGTTGTATTCTATATACAACAAGGAGATGTTGGCCATCATGCATGCATTGGCTAAGTACAGACAGTATCTGGTGGGTAACACGTTCAAGGTGAGGACTGATCACAACAGCCTCAAGTTCTTTTTGGAGCAGAAGCAGCTACAGGAGAGGCAACAGAAGTGGATTAGCAAGATCCAAGCATATGAGTATGTCAAGAGTAAAAACAACGTGGTAGCAGATGCCCTTTCACGTAGACCAGCCACGTTGTCTCTTATGAGCTTGGATACAGACTGGAGGGCTCGACTCTTAGTAGAGTACTCCAAGGACTGGTTTTCATGTGAGGTTCTAGATGGGCAGGTGGCAGATGACAGGTACAGGGTGGTCGATAAGATCATTTATTACAAGGACCGGATCTTCTTGAATGAGGTGTCTCAGCTCAAGAAGAAGATACTTTAGGCATCACATGATTCACCATTAGCGGGACATCAAGAGTTTACTAAAACCTACAGGGCCATTAGGAAGAGGTTCTCATGGAAGGGCCTCAAGGAGGACGTACTCCAGCACATCCGGGAGTGCGATGTTTGCTAGAGAAACAAGGGAGAAATGAGTCATCCCTCGGGACTATTGCAGCCTCTTCCCATTCCGGAGGGGAAATAGGAGAGCATTTCAATGGACTTCATCACAGGGTTGCCCATGGTACAGGGCAAGGATTGTGTCTTTGTCGTCGTTGACCGACTGATAAAGTACGCACACTTTTTTGCCATATCCGCACACTATACAGCAGCACAGGTGGCCGAGCTGTTCTTCAGAGAGATCTTCAGGATACATGGTCTTCCTAAGGCCATTGTCAGCGACAGGGACAGCCGTTTCATGGGCAGGTTTTGGCAGGAGCATTTCCGGTTGGTGGGGACGGAGTTGACATCGAGTATCAGTTATCACCCACAGACGGATGGGCAGACAGAGATAGTTAACAAGTGGCTGGAGGGCTACTTGCATAACTATGCCAGTGGGCAGCTGCGAGCATGGTTGAGGTGGTTGCATCTAGGGGAGTACTACTACAATACTTCACATCACATGTCCATTGGTATGTCACCATTCTATGCCTTATATGGGTATCATCCTTTATCTTTTGCTGACGTGATGTTTGGTGATAGCAAGGCTCCTAGAACCAAGATTTGGATCCAAGAGAGTCAGGACATTCTCCAAGCTCTCAAGGATAACATGGTTATAGCGCAGAACCAACAGAAGTTGTATGCCAACAGGGGTCGAGTGGAAAGACAGTTCGAGGTAGGGGACATGGTCTACCTACAATTACAGCCATACTGACAGTCATCACTAAAGCAGAAGGGCGCTGAGAAGCTCAAGCCCAGCTTTTATGGGCCGTACAGGGTGATACACAGAGTTGGACAGGTTGCATATGAGTTGCAGCTGCCCCAAGGCAGCAAGATTCATAATGTTTTTCGTGTATCATGCCTAAAGAAGGCATTGGGACAACAGGTGACCATGACAGATAAGCTACCACCCATGGATGACGAGGGACACTTGGTATTGCAGCCAGAGGCTATCATTGATACCAGGGAGAGGTAGCTGTGGAGAAGGACGGTCCGGGTATTCTTGGTGAGATGGAAGAATTTGTCGGATGAGGATGCCACTTGGGAGAGTAAGAAGATCTTACAACATCCATCACTTCAGTTGCTTGAGGACAAGCAACATTTTGCCGGGGGAGACTAATTAGCTATGGCTAATTGGAATATTCGATTTTGTTCAATTTTTGCCTTCTATAGTTATTTGTAAATAAAAGTGAGGAAGGGGGACATAACTCACTTTAGAATAAAAAGTCACTTCCTAGGTAGCACAACATTGTGACTTAAAGGGGAGCCAAGGGGGCCAAAGGGGGACGCAGAAATGGAGCTCACGCAGACACATGGAGGAACTGCGCAGGAGGGAAGGAACACGTGGCAAGAGGGGAATCACGCAGGAGGAGGTGAGCCTTGGGATTGAGAGAGGCAAAGGCTATAAAAGAGAGAGAAACCCCCTCATTTGGATCATTCAGTTATGTGCATTTTGAGCTAGTCATTTCGACTTCTAAGCACGCTGGCTATTTAGCTGGTCTGCAGCACTGTTTATTGCATTGAATGTCTCCGTTCGGAGATCTCACCCTTAGCCCCAGGGGACTTCGAGTGCCTGCTCGGGCAAGGAATTTCATCGGTATTTCAGCAGTCGTTTTATCAGCATTTCAGCAGCAATTTCACCAGCATTTTGGAGGACTGGCAGCACTTGGAGAGGGACACAGTTCTTTTTGGTTGTAGTGCTGGATTGGGGTTTGCAGGTGGATTTATGCTGGGAGATTGAGCAGGGGTCCAACGCTTGTCTCATTGGAGGATTTTTGGCAAGATTTCAGGCTGTGTTTCAGGCAGAGTTTAGAGGGGTTTTCTTCAGTGGCAGCGCAGGGCATTGAGGAACTGCGCAAAACCCGAAGAGGGTGTTTTTCTGGGGTCAACCATTCCAAGAAAGCTTTCTGGGTTTTTTTGGGTTTCTTGAGTAGAGCCCGAATCCAAAGTTTCAACTTTTTCCAAGGAGGGGAGTTGCCCCAAATCATCATTTGTTTTCTAACAGCAGCAGCAGCACAGCAGCAGCATCCACATAGAGAGGCCATTCTTGTCATTCTGAGAGTATTTCTTCACTTGCCTTGTGCAAGTCGAGGTGCCATCTATCTAATCACCTCTTGTACTCATTTTATTGCTCAGCATAATAAAATGGCTTAGCATTTCTCGCTGCATTTCTTGTGTATCTGCTTATATTTCCGGTTTACATTATTATATGTTGTTCCACTATTATTTTTTTCTGGGTTATTATATCATTTGCACATATTTGGTTGGAGTTTTTGTTGGGGTTTGAGGAATCTTCTGGGTTAGGAATATTACAACAATGGTACTCGAAGTCCACCGAAGACGGAGGTGAGATTTCCCCTCAGAAATCTCTTGTGCTCAATAGCATGGGTAGACTGGACTAAACAGCTCCAACATACAAGACGTTCAATTCTTAGTTTAGAAAAGTCCCAAAATGATGTATGCTCCTCCTATTTATCCTTGCGCTTCTTCTCACTCCATGTGGGACCCATAATTCGTTCCCCCTTCTTCCCTTTCTCTCCATAAGTGCAAATTTCTCTAAGGGGTGTGTATTCCCTCTTGGAGTGGCCCTCACTTTCCACTTGGAATTCAATTTTCCTCCTTTTACCTACATTTGAGCCTTCTTTAATCAAAATTGCAAAGTGGGGTCCTCCTAACCCACTTTCCTAGGTCCATCATGTCAAAATACCAAACTTGTGCAAAAATGTATTTACTTAGCAAAATTGCTAAGTGGGAACATCACGGTCCTCCCTGCCTAGATGTTGCTTTCCCTCAAGCAACTGCAGTGTGGGTGTTGAAGAACCTATTCTCCATCCCACGTGGCATCCTCCTCATGTAGGTCCTTCCACTTCACCAACAATTCACTAATGATCCCGCTCATGAGCTTCCTTCCCCTTACATGCAAAATCAATTCCGACACCAACACCAAATGCCCCTCATCATCTAAGGGTGGTAACTCTGTGATAGCTTTCACTCGCTACCCCGAAGCCTTCTTCAGGCACGAAACATGAAATATGTTGTGCACTTTACTCCCAGGTGGGAGTTCCAACTCATATGCCACCTCTCCAACTCATCTAGTCACCTTGTAAGGTCCATAGAAACACGGCTTTAGCTTATGATCTCCCTTTTGCTTCAAAGTGGACTACTTGTATGGTTGGAGCCTCAAAAAAACCAAGTCCCTGACCTCAAAGTGTCTCTCAATCTTGTGCCTGTCTACATATATCTTCTGTTGGTTCTGGGTTGCCTAAAGATTATCCTTGAGAGCTCTAAAGATGTCTTGGCTCTCCTGTATCCAGTCCTTGGCCCCTGGGGCCTAGCTATCTCCAAACACCATATCAGCAAAGGTCAAAGCATCATAACCATATAAAACACGGAATGGAGACATACCTATTAACATATG
Source organism: Pinus taeda (assembly GCA_000404065.3). Lineage (NCBI taxonomy): Eukaryota > Viridiplantae > Streptophyta > Pinopsida > Pinales > Pinaceae > Pinus > Pinus taeda. Next base: position 193,740 of record APFE030495821.1, on the reverse strand, counting down.
GTTTGATGTGTTGTAGCAGTACTCTCCAAGATGAAGCCATCTCATGCACAAACACTGCTACCCGGTCATATAATTGCGCAAGTACCCCTCCAGCCACCTGTTCACAATCTCGATCTGTCTATTTGTCTATGGGTGGTAGTTGGTACTAGGTGTCAGCTCAGTCCCCACAAGGCGGAACAACTCCTACCAAAATCTTCCCATGAACCCTCTATCTTTGTTGCTAACTATGGTCTTGGGGAGACCATGTAGTCGGAACACCTCCATGAAAAAAAACTCCACCACTTGTGAGGTTGAGTATCGAAAGGGTATGTCAAAGAAATGGGCATACTTGGTCAGCCTGTCAAACACTACGTAAATGCAATCTCGTCCTTGCATTGTCGGCAATCCAGTGATAAAATCCATAGACACACTCTCCTACTTCCCCTCAAGAATGGGGAGGGGTTGAAGTAATCCGGCCAGGTGCGTCAAATCTCCCTTATTTCTCTGGCAAGTATCACACTCCCGCACGTGCTTCAGTACATCCTCCTTGAGGCCTTTCCAAATGAAGCACTCTCTAATGGTCATGTAAGTCTTGGTGAACCCCTGATGGCCTTTTAGAGGGTAGTCATGTGTTGTGTCCATGATCGTCTCTCGCAATTGGGAGCCAAGAACCAAGCAAATTTAGCTTTTGTAATAGATCACCACGTTCGTCTCTTTGTACCTATCATCACCTGCCAAGCCATCCAGAATCTCACATGCACGCTAATCCTTGGAGTACTCAACCAACAATAGGGCCCTCTAATCCTATTCCATGCTCATAAGGGAGAGAGTCGTAGACCTCCTAGACAATGCATCTGCCACCACGTTATGCCAACCCTCGACATACTCAATGTTAAAATCATATGCCTATAATTTGTTGACCCACTTCTACTGTTTCTCATTCAGCCTTGTCTGCTCCAGAAAGAACCAAAGACTATTGTGGTCAGTCTTAACCTTGAACCTATTTCCCACTAGGTACTGCCAAACCATGGCCAATGCATTCATGATGGCCAACATCTCTTTGTCATATATGGAGTCAGTCTCTCATGCTTCTCCTGCTTCCAGCTCTCAAATGCAATAGGATGCCCGTTTTGTATCAGAACTACCCCAAGTACCTCTCTAGACGCATCACACTCTAGGATGAATGGCTGCGAAAAATCTGGTAGAGCCAACACCAGGCAGCTACTCATGACCTCCTTTAGGCGCTCAAAAGCCCCCTGCATCTCTCCAATCCACACAAAAGCCCCCTTCTTCATCAAACCTGTCAAGGGTGTTGCCAACTGTGAGAATCCCCTCACAAACTTCCATTAATAGGTGCAAATGCCCAAGAATCCCCTCAACTCCATCAATTCTTGGGTGTGGGTCAATCTAGAAGGGCCTGAATCTTCTCTTGATGTACTCGTACCCCATCCTCTCCGATGATGTGGCCAAGGTATAACATCTATGTCAGCGCGAACTCACATTTGGACATCTTGGCATACAAAAGTTGCTCCTCTAGGATGCGTTGTACTTCCTCCACATGTTGCAAATGCTCCTCCCAAGTCCTGCTATAGATCAGAATGTCGTCAAAGAATACCAAGACATATCTTCGCAGTTGCTTGCAGAACAAGTGGTTCATGCAATACTGGAAGGTAGCTAGTGCATTTGTTAGCCCAAAGGGAATCACCCAAAACTCGAAGTGTCAATAGTGACACCTGAAGGCAGTCTTCAACATGTCCTGCTCTCTCACTCAAATTTGATGGTACCCCGAGTGTAGGTCTATCTTGGTGAAGAATTTTCCCCCCTTGAGCTCATCTATGCATGGAATTGGGTACCAGTTCTTCATGGTCTCTTGTTTAGAGCTTTGTAGTCAATACACATACAGAGGGTCTCGTCCTTCTTCACCAAAACCACCGAAGAAGCAAAAGGACTAGAACTGGGTCTGATGTGCCCCAATCTCAACAACTCCTAGATAGCCCACTCAATCTCATCCTGATAGGCCTTAGAATGCCTGTAAGGGGTAGTGATAACTACATGCACTCCCTCCAACTCAATGGTATGCTCAAATCACAAATATAGTGGTCTACCTAGAGGAATATCCCAAAAACTATTGGGTACCTATCCAATATCCCCTGAATATCCAGATGTACAAGTCATGGTTGAGTCCCCATCTCTATGATCCTGAGCTCCACCACCCACTCCATATCTCCGTGTCGTAGATCAACCTCCATACAGTGTGCTAATATGATCCACGGTGGGTATGAATGCATCCCCCTCAACACCACCAGCTTCCCATCTGGCTTTATGAATTCCATTTCCAGCTTCCTCCAATTAGTAGTGACCTGCCCCAAGGAGTAGAGTCACTGGACACCCATTACCACATTGGTGTCCAAAACAGCAACCAAAAAGAAGTGATCAGTCACTGAATAATTTCCCATAATCACCGTCAGACTAGGGACATACCTGGTGCACTGCATACTACTATCTCTTGGTACCAGGACTGAAAACCCTCAAATCCCTCTGTCTGTATGCCTCTCCACTCCACCATCTGCGCATCAATGAAATTGTGGGTAGCCCCACTATCCAACAAAACTACTACATGTTGCCCGTGTACTATGCCACTGATCCTTAGCGTTAAATACTTGGGGACTCCCCTCAGCGAAGCGATGACCCCTCTAGTGGGTCTAAAAATGTCTCCATTCAGTGGGGGAGGTGCTCCTCCTCCTCTACCTCCTCCAATACTCTACAACTCACCGCCTCCTGCACCAGCCCCCTGCTCAATATCATCCTGCGACTAAATGTCTGAGAACCTATATGTGATGGGCCTTTCCCTTGGGGCACCTATGCCCAGGTGCCCATGGCTCCTAGTAAGTGAAGAATAGCTTCCTCCTGTGGAGGTCTCTCCTAATCTCATCGTCCAGTTACCCACGGCCCTCAACATCTCTCTATGGTGGGGCTCTAGTGTCTCGGCCTATCTGTGGGAAAGGGGCTCGAGGTGGCACTGGTGCACTCATCCTGGGAATGGCATCCCGCAAGTCCCATGTGCGGTTCAATGCCTCTTGAAGAGTGGTCGGCCTGCTTGACTTCACTAGCCCACACAAAGGCTCAACCAATCCCTCCACAAATATGTAAACTGTCAGTTTTTGTAGCATCAGATGTGTTCTAGACTTGAAATTTTGTGCAGAGGCTAGAATGCATGAGATCTCCAAAACCCAGAAATTGTTTCTAGAGATTCCGCCTAGAAATGACTTAATTAGGTTCTTAATCAGTTTTTAAATATTTCCTAAGTCTAAACTTAGGGAATATGACTAATTAATCAAAATCAATTAAGTTATGGTGTGAATGTTTTAAAAACTCACACGGATCGACTTCACGTTAATCCTAGCCATCAATTAAGATCTAAACTTGGCCATTGAAGTCTCAACAAAGGATTATAGGAAGAAGTCGATGGGGCTTGTAGAAAGAACTTGCAGAGTTCGATTTCATGAGCAGATCGATTTCCAGAGTAGCAGCAGTTAGTTGTCGAAGAGAGAACTAGTAAGATCAAAGTTGTGAGAGGGGCAGAGACAATGAAGCCGAAGGATGGGTTCCAGATCAAATGAGTGCACTTGCAGAGAGGCAGAGAAGCCACAGTGAGGTTGACGCAAAGCAACACAGTAGCCTCTAGAGGCAATTTCGAAACAGCTGGGGAAAGACGAGTTTCAGTGCCAGACGTTAGGCAGAGGTTCCGGAGACAAGGAGAGAAATTTTCCCAGAGAGCAGTAGACCAAACGGATTGAGGAGAAGTTCGTTTGAGTTTAGTGTAGAAGTGACTGCGCTAGGGTGACACAGTAGCTGCGCAAAGCTAGTTTGGACGGCTAAACTTGAGATGAGGTCAAAACCCAGATTTGCCTGTGGAGTGAGGAAATTCCTCGCTAGATTTTTCTTGCTAGTTTTATGTGTAGGATTGCCAGTTTCGGCATCGAGTTGTACTCAGATTATTTCACAGCTACATAATAATAAAACCCTCAACTGCTGCACCGGTTTTCCCAAGTTACGTTTTTCCAGGGAAATTGGTCCAAAAATAACTATCATTTTATGTGTGTGTGCTAGTATTTCTTCTAGTGTTTATTTCTTCCGCAGTTTATGTGTGTAGGTTGCAATGTGATTGATTCAATATTTGTTTTAGCAAACAGTAAATAAATTTTAAAAATTAATTTAACAATTAGGAGAATTATTTCCAGTTGTTGCAATAAGATTCGGGTTTCCAAATTTTCACATGGTATCAAAGTGCAAATGATTAGCCAGAGAGCTCAGTAGCGAAGGAAAAGGGAGTTTTGTTGTTCATTGAGTTTGATATCGCAAATGGAATCTTTTTTCTGAAATCTAACATGCAGAAATTTGACCCATCCAGAATTACTCCATAAATTTTACCATTCACTTAACAGAAGATTGCCATGTAAAATATACCAAATAGAATGCATGCAATTCAATCATACAATGAGCATTAATAATCTCAGCTTTTATTATGATAAGAAAATGGGGTTTACATGTTGATACAACAAAACAACTGAGAAGGAAAATTGGCCTCAAGAATTTGCTCCAATGTTGTGTTGGCCCTCCAAAACTGAATTGAAATGTCACTGCTAAGCTCTTCTGTGAATTTTGGACGAATTCACCAAGGGGAGATGGGTGCTCACCCAATCTCACTGAATCACCCGAGGGTTTTTGCCCTGGGGCTACGAATGAAGTAGAAAACCAGGTTCTCAACCTCTCATACAAGAAGAAATATCAAATCCAGGATGTCCTTCCAATGGCCTCCTCCTCCTCTTTATAAATCTAATGGACCCCTCTAGAACTTCCTATTATATTATTATTTTAATCATTGAGCTCATTTCCCTCTTTTGTTTCAATTAAAATATTCCTTTTAATGTGGGAAATGGGTAAATCATCCATCACGCCTTCTCAGGCCATTGAAAATCCCCGCTAACCATCCCACCCTATGGATCTTCTTGTTCCGGTTCCAACGAGCTATTACACTAAGGTGTTCCCTCAAGTATTCCTCTCGAAAGCCACCTTAAGCATAATTAAATGAGTTATGCATAATAATAACCCCGTTTTACGACAATTATCAGAATGCAATGGACCGAGGAGCGAGCTATGCAGAATCAATCCTGATGATGGAGGATGGCAAGTGAACTCCTCCAAAACCCAGCAAACATCTCCAAACGCCCCTGGGTCTGCTGATGATGTAAACCTGCACCTGGGAACTATCTGCGTCCAACCGTAGAAGTCCATTTGTTGTAGCAGCTGTAACACCCTCCAAAATTTTGGCTTGCATCCAAATACCAGAGCCTTCCTTGGTTTTTCCTCTGATGGTTGCAAACACTCAAGCTCACCCCGTGAGCTCTTGTGAAGTGTTTTCACCCTTTTGCTTGTTTGACCAGTAGTCATCTTTTCGCATATTGATTGCTTTGTCATGCTTGTGATCTTGTTCTGGTGTTTTTGAAAGTTTGTCTCTGTGTTTTTGTTGTCTTCTCTATGTAAACATCCATCGTACTCACAAACAAAGTTGTAAGCATTGTCACGCAAGTGTCGTCACGGTCGTTTGAAGGTCTATCTCAAGTGTCGCGCTTGTCGCTTTCAGCTCCAAGACAGTCTCACCGACAACATGTTTTGTCTTGTTGTAGTGGTGGTCAATGTTGTCTCATCGTCGAAGTATGCTAAGTGTATGATCACAATGTCAAGTCTGCACAAGTTCACTTGCTTTCAACACTTAGCCATTTTCCTGAAAATTTGTCCGACCAGACAACCCTCTCCCATTGGACCCCCACTGAGCTGCACTGCGCAGTCTCAACCCTCAGTCACCTTGCTCTGCTGCCCAAAAATGCGCAGTGGTTGAGGTTGTCCTCTGAGTCAGTTGCACTGCACAATCCCAAAGGTAAGCAGCTTATCTGCCTCCCAGAACTGTGCAAAAATGCCTTCATGTTGAAACGGAATTGCGCATTTCTCAAGCACAGTCATCAAGCCTCCCTCTGGTCTGCCGGAACCCTACACTACACTGAGACCTGGGTCTACACTGCTCTCCAAAACTGTGCAGATATGCCCAGTTGATCCCTCTGCTGCCTATCCTGCACTGTTCTCCAAAACTGCACAATCATTTCTAGCAGGCCCTCTGTTGCTTATCCTGCTCTGTTCTCCAAAACTGCACAATCATACTCAGCAGGTCCCTTGCAGCCCTGTCATGCCTTGCAAATGAAAATTGTGCAGAACTGCCCACTAGGTCCCCTGCAGCCTTGTCTTTCCTTCCATCCAGGAATTACACAGAAATGCCCCTCAGGGTCCCACCTTGCAGCTGCAATGGATGTCCTTCACTACGCAATCCTGCCTCCCAGTGGTCACTGCGTAGTTTTTCCCGACAGTGCAGGTTGTACTCCCGAAGTTCCTCATTCCAACCTGAGTTGTACTCTGGGTTGTCTCAATGAGTTGTCATGCCTCCCTGTCACCCGAAACACGAGAACAATGCATCATGCTAGACTAGGAGGTTTTGGATTTGAAGTCGTCCCGTCGTGAGTGAATTGCAGGAACAGGTACACTAATGGATCATGGCCAGACGACGAACAGGATGAAGGAGTGCACATGCTAGAAGACTTGCTTGTAGCTGGACGGGCATACCAAGCATATCAAGCAACAAGCGAAAGCAACACATGCATTGAGCCATCATACAAGACCAAGACTTTCGAAGACCCCGCAACACTAATCCATGCAGAGGAGAAGACAAAGCACACCAAGAGTACATCCATCACCCAGCAGCGCAGCAGCTTGACATGGACACCACAGTCAGCCAGTACACGTCAACACTGTCATGTCAAGTTGTGTCATGAGTTGTCTTGGCCACATCACCACTATGGGCCATATCCGTTGTAACTTAATGTAATGTAAAGTGAAAGTCCAATGGACGCACAAGAAGTTGAAGAGTTGTGTCAGTTGAAAAGTCATAGGAAGTTGAACAATCATGAGGGTAGTGCAAAAGTCACAAGGGTCAAGCTACACCCTTGGCTATATAAACCCCTCCCATTGTATGAGTAACTGACTTTTCACATTGGCTCGTCCCACATAGCCTTGAGAGTTTGTAGTCTGTACTTTGAGGAGCAAGGAGTGGCTTCAATGTCCCACTATTGGGACTAGTGATGTATGGTGTACAAATGTGTCTTGGGGCTTTTGCTTAATTCAGAAGCCTGTTAAGGCCAGCACATTTTCACATATGTTTTGTAGATGTGTTTTGTAGATGTTTGTAAGACTACTCTTTAAACATTTGTAATGCATGTTTTCTTAACCTGTACTAAGATAGTTGAAATACTTTGGTTATTTTAGTACTTACATTGTTGAAGATGTGTTGTATTGCTTATCACTGTTGTCTCATCTCTGTGGACTACTCCGTGAGATACTAGACAGACCACCTTTATGTATTGGCTATCACCGTTGTCATATTGTTGTGGACTACTCCACAGGATACTCGACAGACCATCTTTGTTTTCTGGTTATAATGAACATCACATCCGTGTGGGCTACTCCGCTGGGTGGTGTACATGTCCCCTTGACCTCGGTTTTAACGACTGTCGCATCCGCTGTGGACTATTCCACTAGGTGTTGGACAGACCTTTCTAGTATGTGTGTTTCTCTTCCTGGATGTTACTACTACCTCTCATTTAGAGGCTCACTTTACTATCCCCCTTTGTAGTAAGAGAACCTTGACATAGTTACATTACACATTCACTAGGCACATGTACCTTGTTGTTTGAAGATATCAATGTAACACTCTCATATGCTGACAACTAGAGCCAAGGCAAATCTCTAAGTATATGGCAACCAGGCCTTCATACTGTATGGGACTCCTACACCAAACAATGTGAATTCTAGTTGGGACTTCAAATCGGGGAGATCCCCTTGGTTAACGGATTTCCAGCACCGTCAACACCATCATAACCATGCCATAAGGAACACCAGAAAAAGGAACATCACAAATCCTCCCGCCCCAAGATTGCTTTCCCTCAAGCAATCTATACCTGTGGACCAAGCTGGTGGCCCGATGTAACTGAGACCTAATGCTCGGATCCCATACAAACCACTCGGTGACACTATGCCTCTGTGTCAACCCATGATGAACGGGCCCCTCAATGCTCGGATCCCAGGCCAAATAAACAAATCCTCCTGAATCCTAATGCCACCAAGAACAAGTATTAATGCTCCATGGCTCTTGCGGTGCTATAGCTATGACTGTGAATGTTGCTCTACCAACCAAGCACCAACTCATCACCTCTCTCCAGTCCAATTCCTGACTCAATCCAATGCAAACCCCACTCTCCTAATTCCAGGATGGAATGTTTAAGAGCTGTCGACCTATATCCCACTGCCAATTGGGGCATCCCGTATCTGACATGTATAAGGGTCCCCACTATACTACGCCCCTGACTAACAATATCACACCATCAATAGGACACCAACTCATGATCTCTTGCCACTCCAATGCATGGACACTTGTATAAGGAACAAGTCTACTATGTTGATATGGGTCCCTGCTCAATTCAAGATGCTCTGCCTGGTCAATCAATAAGATCTGTCTAAGGAAACCTGCCCCTCTCTCTATAACAAGAAAAAGTGGGCAAGATGTGATAAAAGCCCTATCTATGTACTCCTGGAGAGAGTTATGGCCAGGAAATACTGCAACTCTACTGGAGGCCACTGCACCTATCTGCACCCCATCAATTGGTAGGCCCAAAGATGGATGCACGACCATCTCCAACAGATCCTCCATTCTACCAACCCCCTGCCAACTAGCCTGTCAATCTCCAGCACCTCCTGACAACAAGTGTCTGCAAGTACTACAACCCTGCTGGCTATCTTTGCATCTATCTCCTCATCAATAGCTGGTGCAAAAGATGGTTGTTCATCCTCCTCTATCATGGGCTCAACATGAACCCCCAATTGCCTCTCCACACTATGCATATTGTTCCCCTCAGCTAACTCCTGCTCCTCTATGTGCTCTCCATGTTGAATTGTCAATCACTGACCTGGCAAGTCTGCTCCCACAACAATATTCTACTCATCGTACTCCTTCTCACATGAATGCATACCTCAGCCGCTACCAACATACCCACATGACCACGCATGCTCCTTAGGGGTATCCTCATATGAACTCATGGACTCAACCATAAAAGCAAAATCCTCACCCTGAAAGTCAAAAGGGATCTACTCCTGCTCTACCCCTATCATCTCCTCCATTCACTCAAGCATGAGTGGTTAGGTTCCTTGCAAATGAAGCAAAGACCCCTCCTCCTCAGCTCATTCCTACTACATGGTTGGTCACCATAAATTCTTCGCAATTCCTCCTGGGTCAACCGTCTCCCGAACAAACCAATTTCTGCTCAACCAGCCTTTCGGCTAGTTCATAAGCAACATATGAAACCAATTGTTCTCTCCTCCAAATGGCCAACAATCTAGACTACAACCTCCTGCAAATGGCATCATGACCTCCCATACATGAGGACAAAATGGATTGCATGTGTGTTATGGTTGTGTTAGGATGATGTTTCCTAATGCTGAAGAAGCATTGGAACATCTACAGGATCAATTCATCACACTCCAGCTCAAATATGAGGTCATAAAATCTAACCAAGGCCATGACTTCTAAGATCTATAGCCTCTTCCCAAAGGTAGATCCCTCACTGTTATCCAAATCCTGAAAGGTCTCCACTATTAGTCTGAAGACTCTCCTCATAAGGCCACCACTATAAGGAGGTATAGGTGCGGTCAACATCATGGTACTACTAAGACAAGAAGCAAGTTCTTCTAGTTTGAGAAGGGCTCTTGTTGTAACCCCCGTGCACATCAAATCTGTTCCAAGTGCATAAATTTTGTATCCCAATTCATGTTTTTCTTGTGGATGCTCTTGTGGTAGCATACAAAGTATATCCCCGAAAAATGTTATCTTGATTGTTGTTGCTAGTTCATTAAGGGAATTTATAAAGGTTTTATCCATCTTTCAGCTGAAGAATGAAAAGTACATCAAGTTGTTTTACATAATTATGATTGACCAATACACAAACTTCTCACATTTTAATAGTGGCACACATGGCATAACAACCCAGCAACTAAGCATTCAACTACTTTAAAAATTCTGGCACAACCACTTTTCCCTTAAGTCTGTTCTACACAATGATTTCTATGGATAGACATTATGTGACCTGATACAAAACATATAAAGCAAGGGACAAATTTTGACAACAAAAGTAAGAAAACCCATCTCACAACCCTTGCTCATGGACTCCATACAATAGTGACTAAAAATATTTTGTTGACACCAAACCCTCTCATTAATAGTCATCAAAACTGATAGAAAAAATATAGACACCAAAACTGATAGAAAAAGTATAGACACCAAAACCACAGAACCTGGTATATATGCAAGGAAAAATGTGTTTATTTGGGGTAGCATCGGATGTTCTCTAGGCCTCAAATTTTGCAGGGAGGATTGGCCACATGCATTCCAAAGAATCTAGAAATCGTTTTGGGAAATTCCAACCAGAGACGATTATATTAAAATAATTAATATTTTTAATGGGGTTCCTAAGTCTAAACTTAGGAAAATTAAAATATTAATGGGTATTAATCTAATTGTGGGTGAATTCTTCTAGAAAAAGATGAAGATCAAGTCAAAACAATCTGAGCCTTTGATTAGGAGTTAATCTAGGTTGTTGGTTGTCCAATAGGAAGATATAAGAAGGGGCTTGAGGGTCATTTGGAAAATACACCAAGAGAGATCAAGAAATCGATTTTCTGAAGTGAGAAGTTCTCAGGAGGAAAATTCGATTGAGAAGATTTCTTGCAGTTGAGAGGCAGGGATGTGAAAATTTCTAAAATGGAAATCCTACTGCAATGATGAATATGACTTCTTCTACTTAGTCCTTCAGAGATAAGTTATCTATTGTATTCTCACGCCAAATATTGAAATGTATTCTACTACAGCCTTCACAATAAATACATTGCAGAAATTAAATGTAAGTAAAATGTCGGCACATATACAAACACAATAACATAGCTATTTTTGGACAATTGTCCCCGAAAAAACCCAATGGGGGAAAACAGTTGCAGCAGATGAGGGTTTTATTATTCTTCAGCAAAAATCAACATGTACAAAATTTCACCCAGCAGTATAGAACTGAGAAAAATTTACAGACGTTCCTAAACAAGTGTCTGACCAGAGAGAGAAGTTCCTCAACCCTTTGCATCTCTCTGGCTTGCCCAACGTTAATTTCTCTGGCCTCTCGACTCGCCTGCGCAATGCCTGTGTCACTCGGTCCAACATTGCCTCGCCCAGCATCAATATGCCCAACGTTGTTCCTTCTACTTCTCTGTGTCTTTGTCCCTGTCTCCCTGACTGATGTCGAACCCTCTATGTCTCTCCTACACTTGCAACTCTTCCTCTGAATCGATTTACTCTTGCCAAACTTCGACTAGTGAGAAAATCGATTTCTCTTGGGCAGCTAAGTATCTGCCTAGTGTATTTTCCAAATGACCCTCAAGTCCCTTCTTATATCTTCTTGTTGAGAAATCAATGGCCTATATTAAAACATAATCAAAGGCTCAGATCTTTTTGACTTGATCCATGGCTTTTTCTAGAAGTTTTACCCCTAATTAAATTAATACCCATTATTATTTTAATTTTCCTAAGTTTAGACTTAGGAACCCCATTAAAAATATTAATTATTTTAATAAAATCACTTCTGGGTGGAATTTCCCAAAATGCTTTATGGGTTCTTTGGAATACCTGTGCCCAAGCCTCCCTCCAAAATTTGAGGCTTAGAGAATATTCGATGCTACCCCAAATCAACGCTCCCTCTTAGAGAGGAATGTGCTCTAGCAATATACTGTCTCTCTACATACTGCTTTGACTCTGAAGCATTGTATCTGTGCTACTGATGCCTAACATGTTGTCCATCAACTATTGCATTGTTGCTGCTACTGTATTTCTGCCTTTGACACTGCTACTGTCAATGCTACATCTGTACTGCAGCTCCCTCTGCATCTGTGTTTTTGATGGTCCTGCCACCCAACACTGTATCCTACTCCTGCTACTGAAACGGATTTTGGATCATACCCAACTGCTCCCTGAACTGAGTAAATTTGGCTCTTCCGAGAGCTTTTGTGAGTTTATTGGCCACCTGCTCTCCTGTGGGAACATATTGTAGTTGTACTGCCCCACACTGAACACAGTCTCTGATAAACTAACAATGAATATATATATATATATATATATATATATATATTATATATATATATATATATATATATATTATATATATGTTGTTCAACCGATCATGAAATATTGGATTCTCAGAGAGTTTGATGCAACTCTAATTATCGCAGTAAACCTTGGTTGCCTCAATCCTTTTCCTAAATAGGCTCACAAGCAATTTTCTGAGCCATATGGCTTCGCATGTAGCTGTGTTGGTTGCCATATATTCTACTTCTACTGAACTCAGTGCTACCGATTTCTGCTTCCAACTACACCAGGATATCATCCCTGATCCAACACTAAAGCAGTACGAAGAGGTATTTTTTCAGTCTATTGAATTACCTGCCCAATTTGCATCGGTGAACCTCTTCAAGCTAACATCCTCTCCTCTCGAGTACTTCAACCCATATCCGACTATTCCTTGTACATACCTAAGTATGTGTCTAGTTGTTGTCCAATGCACTCTTTTTGGTTCCACCATGAACTGACTAAGAGTGTTAACCGCAAAACAAATGTCTGGCCTAGTTTTGCCCAGAGCCATAAGCGACCCAATGAGTTGTCTGTACAAGGTGGGATCTACTTCTTTATCCTCTAATGCATCTATTTTCTTCCAGTTGGTGATCATGGGAGTAGCCATGGGTCGACAATTTTGCATTCTAAATCTCTTCAGAATCTTTGCAGCATATCTTCCTTGACCAAGGAAGATCTCTCCATTCTTCTGCCAAACTTTCAACCCCATTAAATACTGCATCAATCCCAAATCCTTCATGTCGAATTCAACTTCAAGATTCTTCTTGCAATCCTAGATGAGCCTAGATGATCCAGTTAGAAACAGGTCATCTACATATAGTACCAAAATAAGTGGCTCATTCTCTACCAGTAAATACTAGAGATTGGGATAAGCATCACTCTTGACAAATCCCAACTGCTGCAAGTAACTATCAATTCGACCATACCATGCTCTAGGTGCCTACTTGAGGCTGTATAAGGCTTTCTTTAACCTACAAACATGGGACTTCTTCTCATGAGTTTCGAAGCCTTCGGGTTGTTCTATATACACCTCTTCTTCTATCACCCTGTTCAAGAATGTTGTCTTGATGTCCATCTGGTGAATCTCCCATCCCATTTGAGCTGCTAGGGATATAACAGATCTAATAGAGGTGTAACGAGCAACTAGGGCGAAGGTCTCTTCATAGTCTATCCCTTCTTTCTGAGCATATCCCTTTGCCACGAACCTTGCCTTGTACTTCTCTATGCTGTTGTCTGTTGTTAGGAAACCAGCTCACAAAAAGATAAAAAGATAAATCAATGCCTTAGAATTCAGCGTCTTCGAGGGGGCAACCTCCTTTACGTTACACAAATGAACAATTCTTGGATGATTCAAATGACAAAACCTCCTTTCTATATATAAAAGTCTAAGGGGACACAATATAACCAAGCCGACCTAACAATAATAATATAAAGGCACAAAAATAACAATAGTGGGATTCTATGGAGCACAATAATAACAATATGGGGACAATAGGGGCACAACAATAACAATAAGGGATAGGATGACAATAGTAATGGGGGAATCACTAGTATTATAGGGCCCTAACATGCCCTTCTCCTTCAAAAAAAGTGTTGTCTTCAATGCTTGAGTAGTTATGGGTGCTTCTGTATAAAATTCTCATCCTCCCATGTGGAATCTTCAACGGGTAAGTTCTTCCACTTGATGAGATACTCTGAAATTGATCGATTTTGTAGCTGTCGAGTTCTTGTTTCTTTGACTACTTCAGGTTCCAATATGATTTTTCCTCCCTCATCAAGTTCTGGGAATATTGTTTGAACTGGAATCTTGTCACCTATAACCTTCTTTAAGCATGAAACATGGAAAACTGGGTGCACTCGGGAAGTTGCAGGAAGTTCCAATTTGTATGCCATAGTACCTATCTTTTGCAACACCTTGTACGGACCATAATACTTTGGTGATAATTTATTATCCTTCTTAGCTTTCTTGAGGGAAATTTGTTTATATGGTTGTAGTCGTAGGAATACCCAATCACCTACGTCAAAACTTCTTTCGATGCGATGTTGATCTGCCTGCTGTTTCATTATATTCTACGCCAAGGTAAGGTTATCCTTTAAGAGTTGGAGAACTTGTTGCTAATGCTCGATGTGATCTTCTACTGCTTGAATCTTAGAGTTTTCTCTTAAATATGATGTGATGGATGGTGGATGATATCCATAAAGTGCCATAAATGGGGTCATTTTTGTTGCAGTATGGAAGGAAGTTTTATACCACAATTTAGCCAGAGGCAATCATTTGACCCATTGTGTCTATTTATCAAATACAAAGCAACGAAGATATCCTTCCAAACATTTGTTTACTATCTTTGCCCATCAAATTGAGGATGATAAGATGAGCTACGAGCTAACTGAATCCCAAGACAAGAAAATAATTTTTTCCAAAAATTTCCAATGAAAATGGGATCTCTGTCGCTTACAATAATCTTTGGGTTTCCAAGTAGTTTTTTAATTGTTTCCATAAATGTAGTAGAAACTGTACTCGCTTTAAATGGATGAGATGATACACAAAAGTGTGCATACTTGGTAAGTCTGTCAACTACCACCATGATAACACTCTTTCCTTCAGACTTAGGTAAACCTATGATAAAATCCATTGAAACCTCCTCCCAACGTTGGCTTGGAATGAATAAGGGTTGTAATAGTCCTGGGGTCTTAGTTGTTTCAACTTTATTTTGTTGGCAGACCAGACATTCCGCCACAAACATTTGAATATCCGATTTAAGGCCATCCCAAAAAAAATCCTTCTTAACCCTGTGGTAGGTTTTTAGAAATCCTGAGTGCCCTCCTAAGGGAGAGGTATGCAATTCCCTAAGAATCTTTTGTTTGAGTTGGGAATTCTTACATAGGTATAACCGATCCTTGTACCATAACAAATCATTTTTCCAGCTAAATTTATCAGATGTGTTGGGATCTTGTTGTATCTTTTGAATGAGTGCCCACACTTCCTCGTCGTTCTTCCATTCATCCCTTGCTTCATTTATCCAATCTGGTTGGATAATAAAAATGGCACAAAGAAATGCTTCCACATCCTCATCCTTTCTTGAGATTGCATCTACGACAACATTTTGCTTCCCTTTTTTGTAGATGATTTCAAAGTCATAGTCCAACATCTTTGTGACCCATTTTTGCTGCTCTCTCGAAGATAATCTTTGTTCCAAAAAGTATTTAAGACTATGATGTTTTTACCTTGAAGTGTCTTCCCATTAGGTAGGGTCGCCATTTCTTAAGTGCATGTAGTATTGCTAGCATTTCCTTCTCATAAATAGCTTTGTGTAAATACTTTCCTTTGATTGGACGACTTTGGAAAGAAATGGGTCTTTGTTCTTGCATTAAAACAACACCAATTCCATTTCCTGAGGCCTCACATTCCACAACAAAGGTTTTTGTGAAGTCCAGTGTAGCTAAGACTGGTGCTTGGCACATTGCCTCTTTAAGATGCTCAAAGGCCTTCGTTGCTTCTGGAGTCCATGAGAATGCATCGTTCTTCAATAATGTTGTTAGAGGTGCTACTATTCTCCCATAATTCTTAACAAACTTGCGATAATACCCTGTCAACCCGAGAAATCCTTGTAGATGCTTTATGTGGGGATTTTCCATTCCTTAATGGTTTTAATTTTTCTAGGGTCTACCTTAACACCTTCATGAGATACAATTTGACCCATATGTTCCACCTCTTGTACTCCAAAGAAACATTTGGACATTTTTGCATATAATTGTTTCTCCTCCAATAGTTTGAGCACCATGTCAACATGTTGGACATGATCCTTCCAAGACTTGCTGTATATTAGTATATCATCAAAAAATA
>APFE030495821.1:149455-175962 GCA_000404065.3 Pinus taeda | reverse complement strand
TGACAATTTGTTTACGAGAGCAAAGCCATCAATACCATACAAACTGATTTGGTTCCAAATATAAAGTTGCAATGCGTACCTTTTGTGTGTTTTGCACATTATGGAGATCGAAAATTTGCTCCATTTGTAGTATCCATGTTCTGGGATCCTTGCCATCAAACTTCCTCATATCGATCTTTGGAACATGGTGGTTCTTCGATCCAATGTTAGAGTCTATGAAAGCATGATTAACATTTATTTTGTTCTCATCATGAGTTTCCTTTACTACCCTTTCGCCATTAGTAAGCATTTCTTGTAGAAATTTTGTCAAATTTGTCTTCAAATCTCCATGCCTGTCTTCAAATCGTCCATCTTAGTTTCCACACCATCCATCTTAGCTTCCACGCCATTCATCTTAGCTTCTACGTCTTTCTTTAAACCATCCATCTTAGCTTCCAAGCCATTCATCTTAGCTTCTACGTCTTTCTTTAAACCATCCATCTTAGCTTCCACGCCTTTCTTTAAACCATCCATCTTAGCTTCTACATCTTTCTTATAATCATCCATCTTAGCTTCTGTTACCTTTTCTGCAAGTGATATTTGTTGTACTTGGTCTTGTAATTTTGATATATCATGTTGCATTTCTTCCTCTTCTTCATGAGTCATGCTAGAGCTTTCAGATTGCTTACTAGGTGTTTCCATTTTCTTTCTTCGAGGCATCAATTACCAATAATAATGTTTCACTATGCCCTTTGAATTCCTTCAAACTAAATTTTCAAACCAAGCTTATGCAAAAATTGAAAAAACAAAACTACACACCTTTTTTTTCACTTTGTAGGAGCCTAATATTGAATCTGATGTATTTTTGTAATTTCAACTCTTCCAATTCTAAAATTGCGACCTGTCGTAGCCCTCTGTGTCCTCTTTCCAATGCCACCAGTCTAATCGAAATTGGATTCTCTAAGAAAGATTTATGCACAATCTCCCAAGATGACCTGATTATATACCTTTTCAAAAGAGAAAACTTGTATGAAGTGCCACATGTCACTATTTTGACCTTTGGATCTGAAAAATATATACAAGAAACTACAGTCCGTCCTCTTTTTGTAACTTCTTACGAAATTTCAATCTAATGCTCAGAGAGAGTTATGACGATTTTCCCACGGTGACCTGTTTGGAATGTAATTCGGGGGTCTACAAAAACCCTAACTTCCTCAGACTATATCTCCGAAAATATAACGAGACAGGATCTGAAATTCGGAGCCGAGATTCAGATCGATTTCTTCTCAAATGGGTTTTCATTTTAGCTTCTGAAACTTCGTAGCGAAAGATTTATAGCACAAATACCACGATGACCTGTTTTAGGTTAAATTATGGAGCTTGCAAAAACCCTAACTTCCGCAGATCATATCTCCAAATATATAGCGAGAAAAGCTCTGAAATTCGGACCCGAGGTTTAGCGCAATTTCTTCTCAAATGGGTTTTTTTCGCTTTTAAAACGTCGCAAAAAAAAGTTAGAGAGAAAATGCCACAATGACCCCTAGAATCCAAAGCTCTGATACCAAATGTTAGAAAACCAGCTCACAAAAAGATAAAAAGATAGATCAACGCCTTAGAATTCAGCCTCTTCGAGGGGGAAACTGCCTTTACATTATACAAATGAACAATTCTTGGATGATTCAAATGACAAAACCTCCTTTCTATATATAGGAATCTAAGGGGACACAATATAACCAAGCCGACCTAACAATAATAATATAAAGGCACAAAAATAATAATAGTGGGATTCTATGGGGCACAATAATAACAATATGGGGACAATAGGGGCACAACAATAACAATAAGGGATATAATGACAATAGTAATGGGGGAATCACTAATATTATAGGGACCTAACATCTCCAGCATACTTGATCTTGTAAATCCATCGCGAACCTACAACTGATGTATTTTTTGGTCTAGGTACTACTTCCCAGACATCATTCGTCATGATGGAGTTGTACTCTTCCACCATGGCATCCACCCACACTTGGAGTTGAACAACTTCCTGAAAGCTAGAGGGTTCTCCAACCTGAGCTACCAATGCTTGGTATCTATCTGGTTGTCTGCATTGCCTCTTCTCAGCTCTAGGAGCTCCAAAAAACTCCTTTGCATCCCTCAGCGTCTGCCGCACTTCTCTGCTCGTTCTACCACTAGTAATGGGAGGTTCAACCAATTCTTCCTCCTCACTTTGTTGTTTCATTTGTTGAGAAGCATCTCCATTTCCACCTTTTGAGGAAATACTAATACTGGTCATTGTACTTGTCGCAAGTGTATGCTCTCCTGCTTGCTGCCCCTGCTGCTCTAGGACTAACGAAACATCTCCTCACTGATCTTCTGTAGGCATTTCACGAGATTTCTTGAAAGATCTATCTTCCATGAACTTTGCATCTCGTCTTACTACAACCTTCCTACTACCTGGAATGTAGATTTTCTATGCCTTTGAGGTCTCACTGTATCCTACGAAATACCCCTTCTCTACAGTTTGATCCAATTCGCTACGCTTCTCATCTAGAATGTGGCAATAAGCCACGCTTCCGAATATCCTGAGATCGCTGACTTCTGGCTTCTTCCTTGTGAATACTCCTTCAGGCGTTCTCTTCCTCAATGCTTTATGAGGAGTTCAATTCTGAATATATATTGTTGTGTTGCAAGCTTCTGCCCATAGATACTTACGTAGATCCCGATCATAAAACATGGCCTTGGCTGCCCAACAATAGTTTGGTTCTTCCGTTCTACCACTCCATTCTGCTCCGGATTATATGGAGTCTTCCACTCTCTTTTGATGCACTCTTTTGCGCAGAAATCTGTGAAATTCTTGTCTGTATATTATGTGTCGTTATCTGAACGCAATACCTTTACCTTTTTCCTTGTCATATTTTCAAGGAGAGCCTTGAACTCTCTGAAACGATCAAAGACCTCATCCTTGGTCTTTAAGAAATAGATCCAGGCTTTTCTGGAGTGATCATCGATAAAAGTGATGATGTATTCGCCACCACCAAGATCCCTTGTGGACATAGGACCGCAGATATCTGAGTGTATTGATCCTAATACATCCCTTGCTCTATTGTTACTTCTGGGAAAAGTTGCTTTAGTGTACATTCCTAGTACACATCCTCTGCATAAGTCACCATGTTCATTGCTTAGGACTGGTACCCCTGTAACAGTCTCTCTAAGCATCCTCAGTCCTCCATGGTGTAAGTGCCCCATTCACTTGTGCCATAATTCATTTCGCTCCTTCTCACTATTACAGTTGTTGTCTATCAATGCCACTGGCGATTCGAGCTGCAACCTATACAACTTGTTGCTTCGAACCGCAAATTTGTTTTTTCCTCTTCCAGCCTGGATGCTTAACGTATACTTTCTTTTCGATGAAGTACATATCATATCCCTAGTCCTATAGCTGGGACACTGAAATTAGATTCATCCCTAATCCTAGCACATGCAGAACATTTGTAGCTCGGATGTCAATCCCTGATTCCGTCTGAAAAGTTATGGTGCCTCTCCCTACGGGAGTACACTTTGTTCTGTTTCCCATAGTTATTTGGAAGTCCATCTGTTCTTCTTGATAGCTCGAGAAATGTTCTCGTACTTCAGCCATATGAGCTGAAGCCACGCTATCAATGTACCAAACATCCGCTGATGTCGAATTAGCTAAGCACGTGAATTCTTCATCTAATCTGGTAGACAAATCTTCGATATTTTGAGTATCCCTATTGTGCCAATTTCGATGCTAACCTATCCCAGCAACTGCTGTAGGAAAAAATGTCTTCCTTGCTGAGTCTTCTACTACATTGTTCCTTCTACCACTGATAAATAAATTTCGACTGGAAAAGACTTACCTCTTTGTCGATTCACTTAGAGAGAGTTTTCCCACGAAATCCAATCTCATTGGTTTGAACTGCTCAACCCTCTAGGAGATTCGAATTTCTGCCCTTGCAGGGATTTCGAATTCCCTTCCTTTCTCAATGTTGGATCTTCCAGCTTTTCTCTTTTGCTTCCTTGTAGCTCCGATACCACGTGAAAATTTCTAAAATGGAAATCCTCTGCAAGGATTAATATGACTTCTTCTATTTATTCCTTCAGAGATAATTTATCTACTGTATTCTTATCGCAAATATTGAAACATTTTCTACTACAGCCTTCACAATTAATACATTGCAGAAATTAAATGTAAGTAAAATGTCGGAACATATACAAACACAATAACATAGTTATTTTTGGACAATTGTCCCCAAAAAAACCCAATGTGGTAAAATCGGTGCAGCAGATGAGGGTTTTACTATTCTTCAGCAAAAATCAACATGTACAAAATTTCACCCAGCGATATAGAACTAAGAAATATTTACAGACATTCCTGAACAAGTGTCTGATGGGAGAGAGAAGTTCCTTAACCCTCTACGTCTCTCTGGCTTGCCCAATGTCAATTTCTCTAGCCTTTGGATTGGCCTGCGCAATGCTTGCATCACTCATAGCATCAATCTGCCCAATGTTGTTCCTTCTACTACTCTGTCTTCGTCCCTGTCTCCTTGACTGATGTTGAACCCTCTTTGTCTCTCCTCCACCTACAACTCTCCCTCTGAATCGATTTACTCTTTTCGAACTTCGACCAATGAGAAAATCGATTTCTCTTGGGCAACTGAGTATCTGCTTAGTATATTTTCCAAATGACTCTCAAGTCCCTTCTTATATCTTCCTGTTGAGCAATCAATGTCCTAGATTAAACATAATCAAAGGCTCAGATCGTTTTGACTTGATCCATGGCTTTTTCTAGAAGTTTCACCCCTCGTTAGATTAATACCCATTAATATTTTAATTTTCCTAAGTTTAGACTTAGGAACCTAATTAAAAATATTAATTATTTTAATAAATCACTTTTGGGTGGAATTTCCCAAAACGCTTTATGGGTTCTTTGGAATACCTATGCCCAAGTCTTCCTGCAAAATTTGAGACTTAGAGCACATTCGATGCTACCCCAAATCAACAAGCAGCTTCCGTAGAGAGAGATTCTCAGCTGGAGAATCATCAACAAAGTGAGGCAGTGAGTGATCCAACAACTTTCACGCAAAGGCTGACACTGGACCAACAGGGCCATGCAGAGGCAACGTAGAGGGTGAGACAAAGTTGAAAATCAGAGTAGAGGGCCAATTTCAGCAGCCGGAAGCCGAGGTGTGAGACCAGAAGGCTGAGAGCAGTGACTCTGGGCTTCTGATCAATTCCCCAGTTGGGTGACGTTGTGCCTGAGAGGGTTGACGTTGGGACATCGTAGAGGCAGCACAGGGCCTACCAGAGGCACCTCATCCAATAGTCGGATCAGCCAGGACTTTTTCTCAGTGATTGTGTGAGGTAATCTCACAAAGCTTATGCCAGTATTTCTCTCTCTGTAACTGAATAACCCTGTGAGGTATTCAACGATGTATTTAGATTTTGCTACTGCTTAATAACAATAAACCCTCATAACTGCTGCACTGGTTTTCTCGCATTGGTTTTTCCAGGGACATTTGTCCAAAAATAACGGTGTCCTATGTGTTTGTATTTCCTTGCTCAGTTTCTATGTTTTAGAATCATATTTAATTTGGTGTAGGTTGCTTCAGTAATTTACTTCAATATTTCAAGAAGAAATCTAAAATAAGTTTGTAATGTAATTTACAATCTAGGTGAAGTAGATTCAGTAGGATTCCAGTGATTATTAGACCTAGGAATTTTCACAAAATCCACTGCTACAGGAACCACCTTCTCCAAGAATAAGTTGTGATCTCTGTCTAAAGAGTTTCTTCTAGAATGTCAATCGAAGAAGGGATGCAACCATCAATATATCATAAACTCTAGCAAGGATTATACTATGCGTTCTTCTCCCAACGTAGTAAGATTTCGGTGGTCCATAATTTAGAGATTTGTGTCCAGCAATTGGGAAATTCGTGGTCTTCTTTGAGACCGATATAACATATTCGTTTCACCCACAAACTGTCCAGGTATACCCAGAAACCGTGATACAAGTCCAACAATTTATCTCCAACATGTGATGGTTCGTCCAACAACAATAAAAGGAGTTTCGTTCCCCCCCCTTGTTCACAAGAGAACCCGTGAAAATAGTCCAGGAAATTTGTGCTATATTTCATCCTCAGGAAAAATGATCTCAGCTTACTAATGTTCTTTATCTAGCAATTCGACCTCAGCTTTACTGATCTTCAGGAACAATGTATCAAAGCCCATTCCTGAATGCGACCTCCTATTTTAATGTGACTCGTCCTCAAACTGAAGGATAATCTAGCTATATATTTCGGCTGGAGCAGAAGAATATTACTTGGCTCTTACAAATGATTAATTCGGTTGCCAAAAGACTTGATCATATTTTCCCAATTGCATTAATTTCCAGGTCATTAGTTGCACTGGCTGAGTCATACAAATGGTGTTGATTTGGGGTAGCATCGGATGTTCAGTAGGCCTCAAATTTTGCAAGGAGGCTTGGGCACATGTATTCAAAAGAACCCAGAAAGCGTTTTGGGAAATTCCACCGAAAAACAGTTTTATTAAAATAATTAATATTTTTTAATGGGCCCCTAAGTCTAAACTCGGGAATTAAAAATATTAATGGGTATTAATCTAATTGTGGGTGTAACTTCTAGAAGAAGACGAGGATCAACCTAAAATGATCTTAGCCATTGATTAGCTTTTAATCTGGGTCGTTGAATGTCAACGAGAAGATTATTTAAGGAAGCTTGACGGTCATTTGGAAAATACACCGAGAGATCAAGAGATCGAATTTCTGAAGTGAGTTCTCAGGAGGAAATTATGAACGAGTAGATTTCTTGCAGTTGAGGGGAAGAGATAGCATCCGAAGAGAGAGATTATCTCAGTTAGAGAATTATCAGCAGAGAGAGGCAGAGAGTGATCCAGCAGCTCTCACGCAGAGGCTGACGCAGGGCCACATAGAGGCAGCACAAAGGGTGAGAGAGTCTCTGCAATTTTGTAGTAGAGTCGGTTTTAGAAGTCGGGAGTCAGGGTCTGAGACCGGGAGGCTGAGAGAAGTGACTCCAGGTAGCAAATCAATCAGCTGGGTAGGTGACGCAGGGACTGTGTGAGGACTGTGCAGAGGCAATGCAGGGCCTGCCAGAGGAACCTCATCCAATGACTAGATCAACTGGGATTTTTCTCCGTGATTGTGTAATGTAATCTCACAAATCTTTCTGCCAGTATCTCTCTCTCTATAACTAAATAAGCCTTGAGGTATTCAAAGATGTATTCAGAATTTGCTACTGCTTAATAATAATAAACCCTCAAATTTGTTGCACCGGTTTTCCCGCGGTAGGTTTTTCCGGGGACATTTGTCCAAAAATAACTGTGTTATTGTGTTTTATTTTCTTTATTTCTCAGTTTTGACATATAAATTAATTAAGTGAAGACTGCAGTGTATGTATTTCAATGTTTTTTGTAGGAAACTGCAAATAACTTACTCATGTAAATCTAGCAAGTAGGAGAAATATCATCAGTTGCTGCAGTAGGGATTCCGATTTAGGAATTTTCATATGGTATTGAAGTTGCAGGTGGAACAAGAAGAGCAGTGACAAAAAACCCAAAGCTAGCAGAAGAGGGAAATCGAAAAGTTGCAGGAGGCAGCAGTTCGAAACCCCAGAGGGTTTGCGCAGTTCTTAGCCAAAGGGTTGAAATTTCAAGGCAATCTCTCTCCAAGTGAGCTGATGGAGAGAAGGGATTCCAGATCGAGTTTTTGCCAAGGCAAAGAGAGCAGCGCAGAAGCCTTAACATGAGAGCTAATGGGACGCAGATTTTTCTGCAGGCAGAAAATCGTCATTAGAGAGGAGAAGCACAGTTGAGGGAATTTCTTCCTCAAAGAATTCCTAGCCAAGGAATTTGAATTCTCTAGAGCTGAGCAGCAACAAGGGGCAGTAGCTTTACAAGCTCCAGCAAGAAGTGCGTAAGCTAGCCCAGCAACAACACAGAGGAGTGAGGAGATTTTCGACATTTGTGGCAGAAATGGCAACCAGTGGCTTGAGGGATCAGGATAGGTTGGATGGGGCATCCAACTATGTCATCTGGAAGGCAAGAATGTCGTTCCTTCTAGATGAGCATGCCCTCAAGACATACGTCGACAGCATGGTGGTTGTCCCTGTAGATGCAGATCCATTGAAGAAATACAATGCTGAGATAGCGAAGGCGAAAAGAAAGATCCTCGACAGAGTGAAAGATCATGTGGTCTATCACATCGTTAGCACAGGGAATGCTAAGGAGATCTGGGACACTTTGTCTATGTTATAGCAGGGATCTTCCATGCAATGGAAGATGTACCTTGAGCAGAAACTAAGATCTGCTTAGATGCAGAAAGGGGAGCATGTGGATCCATACCTCATGAAACTTCAGGAGACCCGTGATGAATTGTCTGTTGCGAGGCATACACCTCAAGATTCATAGTTGGTTAGACTAGACCTCAATTATGTCTCAGATGAGTGGCAAGCCTTTGTCCAGAGTATCTTGGGCAGAGTGGCTTTGCCAAATTGGGATGAGATGTGGGCAACTTTAAAACAAGAGGAGCTGAGGAGAGACTTAGTCAAGGTTAAACTTGACGGAAGCAGCAACAGTGGGTCAAAGCCCAAGGAGGAGGAAGAGAATGCAACCCTTGCATCGAAGGGATAGTAGGAGCAAAAGAAACGTAATAAAGACATCTCGAAGATCAAGTGTTTCAGCTATGGTGATATGGGTCACTATGCTACACAGTGTCCTCTCAGGAAGAAGGACAAGGATGAGAAACACAATCTGAAGGTTGCACCCATGAAGATTAAAGAGGATGAGATCGCCATGATAGTCGAGATACCTCCAGGAAGGAGGTGCGTTGATTTTGAGTTGTAGTTCGAAGGAGCTACAGATGGGCAGGATCCTTGAGGAGCCCACCTCTTGGATCATTACCTCGCTGCAGGACCTCAGTTTTGAAGTAGCAGGATAGACTAGTTTCGGATGGTGTCGAAGAGTGTCGGAGAGAGTTGCAGTGGCTAGGAGCGCCAGACACTGAATAGCGCATAGCAAAGTTGGAAACAACGGAGATGCCACAGAATAGAGGTCAGCAGCAATGCAGTAGATTTAGAGGGTTAGCGCAGAGACTAGCAGCAGTCAGGCTTCAACGTTCACGTGGTATCGTATTGAATACAGTTAGTTCAGTAATTTGGGATGTTTTTCTGTTGTTGATGGAGTAGCAGCAATAGTTTGCAGTGCAGGGGCGGTTGGTAGTGGCAGCACTAGCAGCGACGTAGATGCATAATTTCAGATGGAGTTGCAGTACGGATGCAGTTTTGACAGTGTCAGGGTCAGTAGCAATACATATGCAGCATTTGTGCAGTAGTTGGTGGATAGCACGTTACACATCAGCAGTGCAAAGGACGATGCTTCAGAGTCAAAGTAGTATGCAGCAACATATATTGCTAGAGCACATTCCTTGCTAAGAGGGAGTGTTGATTTGGGGTAGCATCGGATGTGCTTTATGCCTCAAATTTTGTAGGGAGGCTTGGGCACATGTATTCCAAAGAACCCAAAAAGCATTTTGGGAAATTCCACCCAGAAACAATTTTATTAAAATAATTAATATTTTTTAATGGGCCCTGATGACCACTAGAGTGGCACCTAATGATTATATGAAGACTCCATGCCCAAGGATTATCCAAAGGACACTTGTACCATCATATATCATCAATCAATAGAGTTTTTTAACTCTACTTCTATTTTCTCATCATCTTTCTTGTACCCAGATTCCACACCCTGCGGGGAATTGTAATAAGTGATACTAGTAATGATGAGTTTTGAGTATGTAAAAGGCCTAGGATGTTGGGACTCGATCAACAAATGAGTACACCTTGGGGTTTTTTTTTATCTGGTTAATTATCCTTTCTTTTCAAAGGCGGATAATTTTCTGGGTTTTTTCACCCACGTTTTACACCAAAGCCGAGGTGACGGTTTGAAGGATGAGCCCCTGATATATCTTAGTGTCTAGAGTCGATGTATATTACCATACTAGATCACACATACTGATAGTGAATTCCCTATCAGTGTTTATGTCACTATCAATGTACAAATCAGCATCATCCATTGTTGCATTTGGAACAGGATCGATCCACGAAGTAGAAGAATTGGATGACTCTTTAACCACATTCTTCAATGCCAACTGCAAGTTACTACGAACATAAACAAGATCTTCTAATCTTCCAGATGACAATCTATTTCTTTTTTTGGAATGAATGTGGTGAAAGGAACTCCAATTCCTTTCACATGCTGATGCACTTGTTCCCTGGCTTAAGATACGACTTGCAAAATTTTGCAATTTTGGTGCCCCTGAACCATAAAATTCCCACCATAGTGTTGGATCACTTCTGCTCCTATCATACTCCGCTGATTTTGTTCCAAATAATCCTTCTTCTAACCTGTATGCTCTCAACTGACTTCTGATCAAACCTGCAATCTCTGGATCTGGATTTAGCTTCTCAATAGACTAGATAAGTCCATTCATGATTTCTTCATCCCTATGTCTTGGTAGCCCAAACAATCTAGGGTCCAAATAGCATGCTGATGCGTGTAATGGACTATGCATCATATTCCATCTATGATCAATTAAATCCCATATCTCCTTGTAATCAGCGTCCACATTATCAAAAGCAGTTGCAATGGCCTCTTTGCAACGATCAAGGCTTTCATAAACAAAACCCATACAAGGTTTGTCACCATCAACCATGGGGAGCACATTAACAATTGGGCCACAAATTTTTAAAACCTTGTTTGCATTTTCCCAAAAGCCATTATTGAGCACTATTTGTTCAACATTTTTCCCCTTAGTTTCCTTTGAGAGGGTAGATCTCTCCCACTCAGTGTTGCAAAAAACAGCTCTTAGGCTCGCTTTTTCCTCAACAACTCTTTTCAGAGTAATATAAAAAGTGGCAAACCTTGTATCGCAAGGCCTCAACAACTCTTTTCAAAGTAATATAAAAAGTGGCCAACCTTGTATCACAAGGCCTCAACAACTCTTTTGATGCATTCTTCCTGTATATGCTCAAAGTGAGACGATGGTTGATGATGAAGTTTGAAATTGTTTTGGCTCTTCGGATTGTTTCATTGACCCAAGGAAATTTGGCTAAGTCATGCAATATTAAATCCAAGCAATGCGCTGCACAAGGGGTCCAATAAATCTGATTATATTTTTCCATAATCAGCTTCCCTGCACCAACACAATTTGATTGCATTATCTGTAACAACATGGACAACATTTTCCACCCCAACCTCTTGAATCGCTTCATCCAAAATTCCAAAAATAAATTCTAATGTCTTCACTCGATCCATTGCATTTACTGCCTTCAAAAAAAGTACCCCTTAAGGACAATAAACAAGCACATTGATCAATGGATGATGACACAAATCTAACCAACCATCACTCAAAATTGTGCATCCTGTAAGCTTCCATGACTCTTTAATATCAGCCAACTTTCCTGTCACTCTGTCTTTCGCTCTCTTTAGCAAAGTTGTCCTTAAAGCTTCAGATCCAGGAGGAACATAGCCCTTCCCAAAATCAATGGCCTTTTTAATTACATTTTTAAAATATGGACTCCTCACCACATTAAAGGGAATTGCACATGCATAAAAATACTCAGCAACAGCATCATCAACTTCCTGTTTCTCAACAGGTTTCCAGAATTGATTTAATGTTTTCGGTCCACCTGTTTTTGCTTGAGTAGCTGTAGAACTTGATCCACCAATGTTTGAAACTGAATTAATGGTGTTGGAAGAAGACATGGCAATCTCCCTCTCAATTCGTTGCCTCTTATTTACCCTTTTCTGCTTTTGCATCTGTGAATTGGAATGGTCTTTCTCCACTGTGGCTTTTTGTTCATTGGTGATCTTAGTGCAGGCTTCAACACCACCTCCACTTCCATTGCTAATACCGAGAAGGTGATCCACTGCTCTAGTCAAAGTGCCAGTGAAATTATGTCCACAAATCTGACATGAAAAATTAAAACCATCTTTTTGGACAAAATTCCAAGCTACAGCAGTTGATTTTGGGGGTGCCATTGGAACTCTGAAATGTCTGGCACTGCAATGTCTGAAATGTCTGCAATTTTTTTTGAAATTACATTTTCGTTAGTTAGAATTTAGAAAAAGGAAAAGTGATTCAAAATAGTTTGCACACATATTTATGCATATGTATCAGTATGTTTCAAGATTTAGGCTCACAGGCCTGTAGGCTGTAGCTATTACACGAATATATAGATCTATGTAAATATAATGCAGTGAATTGTTTTCTGGGCAAATTCCAAGTCCAACATTTGTTACAGGCTGGCGTACACACAGAACCTTGATTCCTGAACAGGTGTTATATTGGCTGCTGTTTTGATCGCACAGTTATACTGCTAAATGTTCTTATTAGCACTTTTTTCTTTATTGGCATGTACTATGGATGGATACTATTTATATATACCAGTGTTATTTGGATGTATTTTATTTTTTGAACAGTTATGAATGGTTGCTCACAGGACTTAACAGTCATTTTTTCCAGACAGGTTTTTTGGACCAAGCCACGGCCCACTATATGGCTGATTTTTGAAGTGCAGTTCATGCACATTATAACTTATAAGTTATATGATCTAACAATTGGTTTTAACATGTCACTAACGCAATAATGGTTCAAACTGTTGTTTTATAATTTTATTACATTTATACATAAATATTCTTTTAATTTACAGTTTTACTGACAATTGGATGCAGTAAGTTAGTAACTGGTTGGGCCATAATCAATTTCACTCTAAGGTGTGGAAGAAAGAAACTTTTACTGTGTAAAGTAGGGACATGCCAAAATGTGGAGGTGTTGAAGAAATATAATGAAAGCTTCTCCGCAGTCTGAACTTATATCCTGGCATTTTCAGGAGATCAATTGCCTTCACCATGTAAGTTTGTAACTAAATCATGATGTGGAAGAGCTATTTGCACAAACCATAAGTTAAAACTAAAAGTTGAAGCCCCCTACATTCGACATGATGAGTCAACACAGTAACATGATTCAACCAAAGAAAGGGAGACTGAATTTTTGGAGCATTTCCAGAAATTTTTGTGCCAAAGTGTAGGTCGATTTCCTTCAGCAGTTGGGGTTGATTTTGATTAGAAATAAGGAGGTCAAATTCATCACATTTAGAGGGCCGAAATTCACTATCTTAAGGACTGATATCCCAACATTGATCTCAGATCCAAAATTGTCTTCCAGGTGCCACAAATTCTCGTTATTCCTCAATGTTTGTTTTGCCCAAGCAGAGGTCAAGTTTCAGACTTAATGGCTGAGATACTAGCAGAGGGAAGAAGGCCAGAGACATTCTTCTAGACTAAAATCATCGCTTAAGATCTCTGAAATCTCGGGCAAGCACGCTGCACAGTGACACTAACACATAATCTCGAGTTTCTCTGTGATTTTTTGTGGGAAAAAGGACTTCGGATACGAAGAACGGTGAACCTCAGTCATACAATATACTCTGTCTCGATTTATTTATATTAATATATATACACAGTCAGTGTACAGTTCGCCATAAAGTTTGAACTCCTACCTGAACCGTGAACGCTGAAGCCTTGTGAACTCCACAGTGATACGCGTCGGCCGCTGAGAGTCGAGAAACGTCGGGCAGACTAGTAGTGGACTGGTCACTCGTGAGTATGGAGTCTGGACCGCGCAATGAAATGAAACCCTTCGCCCTTCGCACAACCAAACAATGCAACAATGAAACCAGCGAGCAATAAAACCCGCAGCCTATAGCCTAAAACGTGCGAAAACAAATGAATTTAATCGAACGTCGGGCGAATTTAATCGAACATCAAACGATTTTGTTCGAGAAAAATTCGAATTCGGCTTGAAATTCGAGTTCGCCATAAATTCGGTGAACTCGAACGAATATATTTGTTTCTCATTAAAATTCACCGAATTTCGAATTTAATCGTTGAAATTCGCCGAATCTGGTGACTAAGGTCACCTCATGCCACTTGTTTAATCACTTCTACATTGGGATTGGCTCCCATAGTTCTATATAATAGAGCCTTGAACTCTTACATTTATCATGTAATACGAGCTATTGTGCTTGAGGAGACTCTACGAGATTGTATTCACTACTTGCAATATAATACAACAGTCTTTGGGGTAAAGTGTGATGGTGTTCTCCTTGCATGTGTGGTAAATTATTGATTTCTTGTTATGCTTCTATTTATTTCCTCGTGTCATTATTTCTTTCATGCTTTTTTCAAGTTATGTTAGTATGCAGCTATCTCATATTAGCAAAAGAATTAATTATTTGCTTTAGGAAAAGAAATCTTCTAGTGGATAATAGATGTATCTCTAGGAATTCTTTCCGCTGCACTTGTTTAATTTCATGTCGATTTAATGATTTGTGGTGAAGTTCTGTAGATGAATCATTATTTTTCAAGCTTTTCAAGCGTGAGGGGAAATTCTCGAAGGAATCAACCCATTCTTGAAAAATATTCAAAGAGAACCCGCATGTTTTCAATTCCAAAGTCTCATCTATATCTTATTTGTGTCTTGCAGGGATTCTTTCAAGTTTCTTAAGCCTTTTATTTCTTGCATCAAAATATCAAACTTGGAAGAAAAAAAAAATTTACGTATTGTACTTCATTTATCAATATATGGCTATTTCGAATAGCTAAGTCATAGCTAGTCAAAGAGGAGAGTTTGTTCATACTCTTTGGCCTAGCCTCTTATAGATTATTTTTGTAACATACTTTGTTGTCATCTTGGTCTAACATTTGAGTTATTTTTGTATCATTTTGAGCAAGATAGTTTCTATGCTTTGATTTGTAGACTTGTTCATCTTGAAAGCATTTATAATATCTTGTGTTAACAATTTAGTGTTTCACTTTTCAAGGTTATTTTGGTTTTCCATTTGAAAGCATTTCACTTCATTTTAAGCAAAATACAATTTCATTTCTTAAAGAGCAAATACTTGGAAGGCACTAGTTGTTTATGTATTTCATGCTTATCTTATGATGGTTATTGCTCACATCAATTTTTTGCTTATAAATCTTAAAGAGATAATCTATTTAACTCTAACAATTTTCCTAAAAACTCACATCCTTTTTTAACTTAAATTTTCATTAGGGACCACCCCCCTTAGCTAACCTAGGAGATAGTTCAAACGGAAATTGTCGAGACTACTGTGACAACCCCTTCTCTGAGTTCCCTGCCACCAACCACACCTTGTGGGGTTGAAGGCTTTTCTCATTGACTTGTAGGTAGGTCTAGGAGGCAGGGTCAACAGGCTCCTAAGTCTAAACTTAGGAAATTAAAAATATTAATGGGTATTACTCTAATTGTGGGTGTAACTTCTAGAAGAAGACGAAGATCAAGCTAAAATGATCTCCGCTATTGATTAGCTTTTAATCGGGGTCGTTGAATGTCAATGAGAAAATTATTTAAGGAAGCTTGAGGGTCATTTGGAAAACACACCGATAGATCAAGAGATCGAATTTCTGAAGTGAGAAGTTCTTAGGTGGAAATTCTAATCGAGTAGATTTTTGTATTTGAGGGGCAGAGAGAGCATCCGAAGAGGGAGATTTTCTCAGTTGAAGAATCATCAACAGAGAGAGGCAGAGAGTGATCCAGCAGCTCTCACGTAAAGGCTGATACAAGGCCACACAAAGGGAGCACAAAGGGAGCGTAGAGGGTGAAAGAGAGTAAAAACATTTGCAACAGAGCCAGTTTCAGAAGCCGGGAGCCGGGGTGTGAGACCGAGAGGCTGAGAGCAACGACTCCGGGGAGCAAATCAATCAATTGGCTGGGTGACGCAATGCCTAGAGGGGCTGACGCAGGGACTGCGTGAGGACTGCGCAGAGGCAACGAAGAGCCTTCCAGAGGCACCTCATCCAGTGATTTGATTAACCGAGATTTTTCTCAATGATTGTGGGAGGTAATCTCACAAATCTTTCTGCCAGTATTTCTCTCTTTGTAATTGAATAACCATTGAGGTTCAGAGATGTATTCAAAATTTGCTACTGCTTAATAATAATAAGCCCTCAGATCTACTACACCAGTTTTCCCGCATTGGGTTTTTCCAGGGACATTTGTCCAAAAATAACGGTTTAATTGTGTTGTATTTTCTTTCTTGCTCGGTCTCTTGTTTTGCATATAAATTAATTAAGTTAAGGCTACAGTGTATGTATTTCAATACTTTCCATAGGAAACTGCAAATAACTTGTTCATGTAAATCTAGCAAGTAGGAGAAATATCATCAGTTGTGGTAATAGCGATTCCGGTTTAGGAATTTTCACAAACGGGAGTCAATGCTGCATAAGATTTATGCCCAAAGTACAAACTCGATCTCCTTTGAATATAAATTCAGTCTGTCAATAAAATTAATTCTCGATCCTTCTTTTGGGATTGTCTCAGCCCTCTGAGATGATATATCAACACTTCTATTTAGCCATAAACCCTTCACTAATTACAGTCAACATGGCTCCCTATGCAATGATGAAATCGAACAAATTGAAATGCCATGCGATCTTTCCTGGAGTAATGTGGTCAAATAATTCGACTTCAATAAACTTGCTCTCGGCCTCCTCGGTGAATGGATCTCAGCTAATAGATTCGGCTAGCAACTCAGCTTTTAACAGATGAATTCAGCTCCAATTGAGGCCCTCACGAATTTAGGCCCTTTTGATTGCAGCGAAATGCGGCCTTCCAATTTTTGAATAATAAATGGCTTCCAGAATTTGTGTTTTAAACTTCGATTCCACCTCTAATTTAAGAACCTGTCCCGCAAACCAATATTTGGAGTTCTATAAATCGGCCCTCTCCCTTGAAATTTAATATGGCCTCATTATAATTCACTGTTTCACAAAAATTTGTCGTCTCACATTCCAAATAAGATTTCTATGGCTTTAGTAATAAAACCCTTAGCTTTCATAAAATGAGAAGTTTGGCCATATTAAAATCTTGACCTTTGTAAAATGTAAAATTTGGCTCCTTTAAGAATTTATATAAGAGTTTGCCCCCACCAAATTCTTAAAATGTGAAATTTGGATCCTTTAAACATTTATGAGTTGACACCCACCAAACGGGTTCAGGTTTCATTCGTGTTGATTTGAGGTAGCATCGGATATGCTCTAGCCACGAAAATTGGTGGAGAGGCTATAGCACATGAGATCTCCAAGACCCAGAAATGGTTTGGGCAGAATCTAACCAGTTTGGGAGATATTAAAATAATTAATATTTTTAATGAAGTTAGACTTAGGAAAAATAAAATATTAATGTGAATTAATAGAAAACTGAGTTAGAATGGTCCAAAAGTCATGGATCAAGTCAAATCTAATCTTAGCTGTTGATTAGAGATTTAATCTTGGTCGTTGATGGACCCACGAGAAAAGTATAAGAGGAGGCTTGAGGGTCAGCCAGAGAACACACTGAGAGACATCAAGAACTCAATTTTCTGGGGCAGGGTTTGCTGAGGAAATTGAGTGAAGAGATCTGAGTTGCAGCTGAGGGGCAATGAATACATAGCAGAGAGGTAGAGTTAGTACCGGGAGGATTAGCGCAGAAACCAGGAGAGGTTGACGCAGAGTCAGCCAGAGGCCACTCAGAGGCAGCCAGGAGCTGCGCAGAGCCAAAGAGGGCCAGTGTGTGAGATGCAGAGGCTCCATAGGCTAACGCAGAGCCCCGAGAGGCTGATGCTAGGCCCGATAGGTTGATCCTAGGCCAAAGAGGCTAACGCAGGCCCTAGAGGCAGCGCTGAGAGATTTTTGTGGGACATATTGAAGTTGGAGAGCTGGATAGGGTGACGTAGTCCCTATCAGGGTGACGTAGAGCAGCAGAAGTTGTATTGTTGTTGTGTGATCGTTCATCCAATGATTTAGCCAGAATATCTGTCTCCGACTGAGAGGCACTACTACTGAGGGCATTCTCTATTCAGTGAACCATTTATGGCACCCAGGTTGTATTCTGAAAACTGCATAATAATAAAACCCTCTAAATAGTTGCACTGGTTTTCTCGCATTGGGTTTTTCCCGGGACATTAGTCCAAAAACAATGGTGTCACTTGTGTGCTTGTTTCTTTCAGTTGATGATCTGAATGTGTTGATACTGTACTTGTATTTATTTTCAGTATTTACATGGTAAATAACTTGTTAAGTAATTGAACAAGTAGGAAGAAATAAATCAAATAGTACAAGAAGAATTTCTAACGGATAGACTTAGAAATTCCAACATTGTATCAGAGTGTGGTTGCAGATCACAGGATAACTGAAGGCATCAGCCGAGCAGAGCAGCAGTAGCAGAAACAATTGTCCCGAGTGACAGACGGTGTTACTAGAAGTAAGCAGCAAGGAAGGGGGTGACACAGAGAGCCTGCGTCATCAGTTCGAGCTAGGAGGAGGATTAGTGCAGTGGCAGAGAGGAGCAAACCTGACCTACGTAGTGTGCAGTCATCTTTCTCAGCCACGAAGGATTGATGTTGTGGCCAGGAGGTGCATCCTATCAGCTTGAGGGTTTTAAGTAATGCACCATCGTTTGCACCTCCTGACACGTAATGCAGCATGATGAGAGGGGATGTAATGCAGATGCAGCAGTGGCAGTGGCAGGGCCACGGGCAGCAGCACGGATGCAAAGGAAGTTGTTGTACGGATGCAGCAGTTGCAGTGGCAAGGCCATGGGTAGCAGTACATGATGCAACAGTGTAGACGATGTTGGGCGGAGAGGCCTAGTATCAGCACAAGGACCGATGTTGGATGATCAGGGTGATACTCAGTGAGGAGTATTACTAGAGCATAGTCTTCGCTAAGAGGGAGTGTTGATTTGGGGTAGCATCAGATGTTCTCTAGCCACAAAAATTGGTGGAGAGCCTATCGCCATGAGATCTCCAAGACCCAGAAAAGGTTTGGGCAAAATCTAACCAGTTTGGGAGATATTAAAATAATTAATATTTTTAATGGAGTTCCTAAGTCTAAATTTAGGAAAAATAAAATATTAATGTGAATTAATATAAAACTGAGTTAGCATGGTCGAAAAGTCATGGATTGAGCCAAATCTAATCTTAGTCGTTAATTAGAGATTTAATCTCGGTCGCTGATAGAGCAACGAAAAAAGTGTAAGAGGTCAGTTAGAGAACACAGCGAGAGATATCAAAAACTTGATTTTTTGGGGCAGGGTTTGTTGAAGAAATCGAGTGAGGAGATCTGAGCTACAGCTGAGGGGCAGTGAATACATAGCAGAGAGGCAGAGTTAGTACCGGGAGGATCAACACAGAAGCCAGGAGAGGTTGACGCAGAGACAGCCAGAGGCCACACAGAGGCAGCGAGCAGTTGCGCAGAGCCAAAGAGGGCCAGCGTGTGAGACGCAGAGGCTCCAAAGGCTAACGCAGAGCCCCGAGAGGCTGACATTGGGCCAGATAGGTTGACGCTGGGCCAGAGAGGCTGACGCAGGCCCTAGAGGCAGCGCTGAGAGATTTTCGTGGGACAGATTGGAGCTGGAGAGCTGGATAGGGTGATGCAATCCCTATCAGGGTGACACAGAGCAGCAGAAGTTGTATTGTTGTTGTGGGATCATTCATCTGGTGATTTAGCTAGAATATTTGTCTCCGATTGAGAGGTACTACTGCCAAGGGCATTCTCTGTTGGGTGATCCATTTTTGGCACCCAAGTTGTATTCTGAAAACTACATAATAATAAAACCCTCTGAATAGCTGCACCGGTTTTTCTGCATTGGGTTTTTCCGGGGACATTAGTCCAAAAACAACGATGTCACTTGTGTGCTTGTTTATTTCAGTTGATGATCTGTATGTGTTGATACTATACTTGTATTTATTTTCAGTATTTACATGGTAAATAACTTGTTAAGTAACTGAACAAGTAGGAAGAAATAAATCAGATAGTACAGGAAGAATTTCTAACGGATAAACTTAGAAATTCCAACAATTCGGGCTTAACAAAATAAGAAGTTGGCCCTCTCAAAAAAATATTAACTCAACCCTTCTAAATGAAATGAAATGAATAGCACCTTCAACTTGGCCAATAAAATGGTTGAATGGTTATTAAGTGGGCGACAAAAATTTGTTTAGCATTTTGCAACAGAGAATTTGTAGAATAGATAATGCCTAGAACAAATTTTTCTGCAACAAAATGATGACGTTGGCACCTTCAAAATAGACCTTTAACACCCTGCACTTAAAACCCTCAAGCTGGCAGGATGCACAACTCTAATACCACTATAATATCCCAAACAAAATATTTTGCCGAAATCTAACTTTGCAGGAATTTAACCCATCCATAATTACTCCATAAATTTTACCATTCACTTGACAAAAGATTTCCATGTAAAATATAACAAATAGAATGCATGCAATTCAATCATACAATGAGCATAAATAATCTCAACTTTTATTATAATAAGATTCTGGGGTTTACATGCTAATACAACAAAACAACTGAGAAGGAAAATTGGCCTCAAAAATCTGCTCCAATGTTGTGTTTCCCTCCAAAACTGAACTAAAATGTCACTGCTAAGCTCTCCTGTGAATTCTAGATGAATTCACCAAGGGGATATGGGTGCTCACCCAATCTCAATGAATCACCAAAGGGTTTCCGTCCTAGTGCTACCAATGAAGTAGAGAATCGGGTTCTCAACCTCTCAGACAAGAAGAAATATCAAATCCAAGATGTCCTTCCAATGGCCTCCTCCTCCATTTTATAAATCTAATGGACCCCTCTAGAACCTCCTATTTTATTATTATTTTAATCATTGAGCGCATTTCCCTCTTTTGTTTCAATTAAAATATTCTTTTTACTGTGGGAAAAGGGTAAATCAGCCATCATGCCTCCTCAGGCCACTAAAAATCCCTGCTAACAATCCCATCCTATGGATCTTCTCGTTCTGGTTCCCACGATCTTAAGTGTAATTAAATGAGTTATGCACAATAATAACCCTGTTTTATGGGTATTATCAGAATGCAATGGAACAAGGAGTGAGTTGTACAGAATCAATCTTTATGATGGAGGATGGCAAGTGAACTCCTCCAGACCCCATAAAACATCTCCAAAACCCCTGGGCCCGCTGATGAAGTAAACCTCCACCAGTTGCATGTCTGCCTCCAACCCTGGAAGTCCATCATAAACATGCCATAAGGAACACCAGAAAAAGGAACATCACATTGAGGGGCAACAGGTCGATCCCCCAAAGTTAGCACAATCACCTTGGCCAGAGGTCGAATTTCTTGAGGAGAATCGATTTTTCTAATAGAGGTACAAAAAAGTTCAATCTCTCTAGATCAAGAGGTTCCAGTGGCAAAGGATGCATCGAGTATTTTTCGCAAAGCAGATCTCTAGTTGGACACAGTAGTTTTGCAGCAGTTTGTTAGAGCAGTACTAGTGTCGGGTGCAAGAAGAGCACACACTGAGAGAAAAATTTTGTAAAGGAACTTCTAGTCTTAAGAAGTTCGATTTCCCTTGCAGATCAGCAGTCGTTGTGTGCAGAGTTTCTCACTCTAGAAGGGAGTGCAAATAGATGACCAACAGTTGAGCAGAAGGGAAGAGGAGATTTTCGACATTGTTTGAGATGGCCACTACTGGACTTCGAGATGAGGACAGGTTGGATGATGCTTCTATGAAAAACCCTGAATCTAACACATCAAAAACCCTATTACAATTACTAGTTTACAATCTCCTACTTGTTCTTTACATTAACAAGTTATTTCATTGTATAAACATCGAAGCAAACATTATTGCAGCTTTCACAAATATACAGATCATGCACTAAAACAAACAGAGACAATAACACAAGGGACACCGTTATTTTTGGACAATCGTCCCTGGAAAAATCAAATTCGGGAAAACTAGTGCAATATATAGAGGGTTTGTATTATTCAGCAAATTCGTGAATATAACTAGGGTGCCAGGAATGCCTCACCCAACAGAGAATATCCTTGGCAGTGGTACCTCTATCCAAAGACAAGTATTCCATCAAATCAGCAACCGAATGATCAAACCCCACAGTGACTCTAGTTGTTCCCTATGCTAGATAGCGAAAGTTGCTCTGGAACTACATCACTCCTCTAGGAGCTGCATCACCCTCTCCTGGCTCAGAATCAGCTGATCTGCTCCTGGTTTGCCCCACAGAATCTCCCCGATGCTGCCTCTGAGGCCCAGCATCATCCTCTGCGTCAACGCTGTGCGTCCTCTGCGTCAGCTTTACGGCCTCTGTGTCAGCCCTTCTAGGGCCTGCGCTGTCTCTCCCAGCATTGCGCTACCTCTCTACTATGTATTCTTCAACCTGGGATGAAAATCCCTTGCTGAACTGCCCCTCACTGCAACTTTGATCACTAACTCGATTTCCTCAACAAACCTTGCCCTAGAAAATCGAATTCTTTGATCACTTGGTGTATCTCCAACTGACGCTCAAGCCTCCACTTATACTTTTCCTGCTGACGAATCAACGGCCGAGATTAAGTCCCTAATCAACAGCTAGGATTAGAACTGGCTTCATCCTTGTCTCTTAGAACTTTCTCACCCATATTTTATTAATACACATTAATATTTTTATTTCCTAAGTTTAGACTTAGAAACCCAAAAAATATTAATTATTTTAATAACTCCTCATCTCGGTGGAATTTCTCCAAACGATTTCTAGATCTTGGAGAGCTCATGTGCCTTAGCCTTCCATCAATTTTCAAGGCTAGAGCACATCCGATGCTACCCAAAATCAACAGCTTCCAACTATGTCACCTGAAAGGCAAGGATGTCCTTCCTTCTGGATGAATATAGCCTGAAACCATTCATAGATGCAGTGGAAACTATCCCCATAGATGTAGATCAGCTAAAGGATTACAGAAAGGAGATGCAGCAAACAAAGAGGTTGATCCATGATGGTGTTCAGGATCACATTGTTTCTCACATAGCTGGCAAAGGTACTGCCAAGGAGATGTGGGATACACTTTCCATGCTATACCAAGGCACTTCCGAGTAGCAGAAGATGTACTTAGAGGAGAAGCTGAGATACACTAGGATGCAGAAAGGGGAACACATAGACCCTTCCTCACCAGGATTCAAGAGATCAGGGACCAGCTTGCAGCTGTTTGGGAAGCGCCTCAACCCACAAAGCTAGTGTGATTGGCACTCAATAGTGTCTCTCATGAGTGGCAGGTATTTGTCCAAATTATCTTGGGCAGAGACACCTTGCCAAGGTGGGACAGGATGTGGGTCGATTTGCAATAGGAGTTGAGATGAGACTTAGTGAAGAGCTCCATCAGTGGCAACAACAGCGGATCGAAGCAAGGGAAGGAGGAGGAGAATGTGTCCCTCGCATCGAAGGGTCCTAGTTAGGGACAGGGGGCGCAGTGAAATAAAGACCTGTCAAGGGTCAAGTGCTTCAAATGTGGTGAGCTTGGTCACTATAGTACCTAGTGTCCTCTCAAGAAGAAGGACAAGGAGGAGAAGGAGGACCAGCAGGCAGCATCAACGAAGATAGATAGGCTTTCCTCCAGGCTGAAGGAAGAATTTGCCATGTTTGTTCACATACCCCCAGGAGTGAAGTGGGGAGATTTGGTGTTGTAGCCCCAGAGCGCTACAGATAGGCAGGATTCTTGAGGAGGCCCACCTCTTGAATCAGTGCCTTGCTACGGAGGGCCCACAGTGTTTCAGTAGCAGGATGGATCAGTGGCAGACTGCAGTAGATGCAGTCAGATGCCAGAGTGACAGATGCAGAGTCTAGTTGCAGTGAGATGTTGGGGAGCGCAGTGCAGAATTGGCAGCAGTGCAGTTGGCACAGTGCAGAGTCAGTAGCAACGCAGATGCCTCAGTGACAACGCAGATACTAGCAGCAATCAAAGACTCAAGTGACCGATGCATCATACTGATCATAGTTGATTTAGTATTTAAGATGCTTTTCAGTTGCAGATGTTCCAGTTGCAGCAACAACAGATGGAGAGGGAGTTGTAGTGCAGATGCATTGTTGACAATCGTTCAACAAAGTTAACAGTACCATAGATGCAGCGCATATCAAAGTTGCGCAATGGTTGGTGGGCAGCAACAGCGAAACATCAGCAGCGTAACAAGAGATGATGCAAAGACAGGGTGTTGCTATAGGGGGCAGCAACTATAGAACACATTCCTCACTAAGATGGAGTGTTAGCTTTTGTAGCATCAGATGTGTTCTAGCCTTGTAATTTTGTGGAGAGGTTAGAATGCATGAGATCTCCAAAACCTAGAAATAGTTTCTGGAAATTCTGCCTAGAAATGACTTAATTAGATTATTAGTCAACTTTTAAATATTTCCTAAGTCTAAACTTAGGCAATATGACTAATTAATCAAAATTAATTAAGTTATGGTGTGAATGTTCTAGAAACTCACACATATCGACTTCAAGTTAATCCTAGCCATCGATTAAGACCTAATCTTGGTCGTTGAAGTCTCAACAGAGGATTATAAGAAGTCGATGGGGCTTGGAGAAATCACTTGCAGAGTTCGATTTCATGAGCAGATCGATTTCCAGAGTAGCAACAGTCAGATGCCAAAGAGAGAGCTAGTGGGATCAAAGTCGTGAGAGAGGGGCAAAGACAGTGAAGTCGAAGGAAGGATTCTAGATACGGTGAGTTAATTTGTAGAGAGGTAGAGAAGCCACAGTGAGGCTAACGCAAAGCAACGCAGTAGCCTCTAGAAGCAATTACGACACTGCTAGGGAAAGACGAGTTTCAATGCCAGAAGTTGTGCAGAGGTTCTGGAGGCTAGAAGAGACATTCTCCCAGACAGCGACAGACCAAACGACTTGAGGAGAAGTTGGTTCGAGCTGAGTGCAGAAGTGACTGCGCTAGAATGACGCAGTAACTGCACAGAGCTAGTTTGGACGGCTCAACTTGAGCTGAGGTCAAAACCCAGATTTGCTTGTGCAGTGAAGAAATTCCTCACTAGATTTTTCTTACCAATTTTCTTTGTAGGATTACCAATCTAGTTGTACTCGGATTATTTCACTGTTGCATAATAATAAAACCTTCAGCTGTTGCACCGATTTTCCGAAGTTGGGTTTTGCTAGAGGCATTGGTCCAAAAATAACTGTCATTTTATGTGTGTGTGCTAGTATTTCTTCCAGCGTTTATGTCTTCCGCAGTTTATTTGTGTAGGTTGCAGTGTGATTGATTCAGTCTTTGTTGTAGCAAACAATAAATAAATTGTTAAAAATTAATTTAACAATTAGGAGAATTATTTCCAGTTTCTCCAATAGGATTCGGGTTTCCGAATTTTCACATAAACCCTCCTGGCCTCTGACAGGTCTGGCACTAGCACGGACACACTCAAGGACTCTATTATGTAATGCTTGGGGTTGCCGGTCTGTTTGAGATGGGTCATCTCTCTGAAATGGTCCTCAGGATCCCTTTTATCAAATCACTCCACAATCCTTCATGTAAAGTCCTCATAAGAGGTCACTCTAGCATGCCCTAAAGTAGTCAATCCATGGAACCGCCAATCATTTGCCTCCACTCGAAGTGCAAAGTAGTCATTTTAATGGCTTCGACCTCTATCATCTCACTAAGCTGGAAATAAGTGTCTAGTTTCTCTACCCATGCTCTAGTCGTGCACTTGGATGACCCGTCAAATGTAGGGAGATACAATCTCCCAATGGTATGCTACAACTTCGAACTCTACATGCCTGAACCTCCTGCACCCCTGCCCTTGTTGTTTTGCTTGAGCTGGAAATAGTTTTTGAATCTCAATGACGCTCGAAACTCCTCCCCCATTGACTGCCACTCGCAGAAATACTCCCCCATGGGCATCTCGTCATGTCCTGTCTGGTTTCCAGATCCTAGTGGCAAAAAATGGGTATGGTGGATTGAGTCGGCCCACTAAAAGCATGAGGATGGGTCAAGGGAAAATGATGGTCAAACTAATTAGATGTGTAGAAACTGTAAACTGAAATTTCATGATTTGAAAACTGAAAATGCATAATCTTAAAACAACGAAGACTTACCTGAACTGCTCACTGATAATTTGCTGTCTGCTCTCGTTCTCTGAAGTTGAATCGATTACTGGGAGACCATTTCCTCCCAGCCAATTCAGTAAGCTTCACTTACTGACCCCCGTGCCCAGAACCTCAGGTCAATTTCAGTTGCTTCCGTTCGTTCCGGTTTCGGTCTTACTCTGTCCTCTCCCTTTGTTTTCTACTTTTCTCCTCCTCTTCTCCTTGACCCTCCCAGTGGTTTTATGCCCAGGGTTCGGTGATCTCCTGCCAGCCCTTCCCCCACCGCTGGAGCTATGCTCGACACCTCCCACATGCATTTCCGAGATATTTCTCGACCAGAGACCCCTGTCGACTGTGCAGAGATTTCAATTAAGGTTGAAAAGATATTTTCTGAAAGGGGTGACGACTGTTTGTTTTATATTCTTTAATATAAGCTTCCATTTTATTTATATGAACCTTTCCTTTATACAACCAAGTGTAAAAATTTAATCTATAGTATTTACTTTATAGTATTTAACTTAT
>APFE030495821.1:129852-141259 GCA_000404065.3 Pinus taeda | reverse complement strand
TTTGAGGCCATCAGAAAATATTTTCTTATTTCAGAAGAGTTATCCTGTAACAGATTTATCATTCTCGTACTTGGAAACCATGCTCTCTACCTATACCTGGCTTACTCTCTCGTTATTTAATATTTTGATATCTGGGATCACAACACTTTGGCCGAGTGGT
Organism: Pinus taeda; assembly: GCA_000404065.3. Classification (NCBI taxonomy): domain Eukaryota; kingdom Viridiplantae; phylum Streptophyta; class Pinopsida; order Pinales; family Pinaceae; genus Pinus; species Pinus taeda. The sequence continues at coordinate 141,099 of APFE030495821.1, read as the reverse complement.
TAAGGCGTGTGCCTGCTAACTACATGAGGTTTCCCCGCGAGAGTTCGAATCTCTCAGGCGACGCAAAAGACTTTTGTAACTGAAGTCAGCGTAATTGGGGTTTCACCGCGAGAGTTTGAATCTCTCAGGCGACGAAAAAGACTTTTTTTTTCCTCGCCTGCAAGAGTTTTATTCAAAACGTTGAATAAAATATCAATTTGCAATTCTAACGTGGGCGTTTGGCCCATTCCAATGCAGAGGAGATTAATCGTCAATTTCAACAGTTAGATACATTGAAATAATTTTCCAATCGAATTTTATTCATTCCAAAAGAACATCGAAGAATTACATTTCTACAAAAGGTCATTTCGCACTGTTTTACATGTCTAAGACGATTTAATAAATTAAGTGAAATAAAATTCTGCTGGATAGGCGATCACGGGCTCCCCCTTGGCCGCACCATATGACCCTGCGACTGCCTGTGGCAACCTGCTGGATATTTGAAATGCAGTCGGGTCTAGAGTTCTCAGCCGGCGGTTCAAAATTGATTGGAAAGTATTTTAGGAATCAGCTAATGATTGCATGTAAAGTTTAAGCCGTCATCCTATAGAACACTGTGCGTTATCAATTTCATACTAGAAAATTTGAGATAAATTGTGCATAATGTCAATTACCAATCAATTAAGATGAAATTTGTGATAGAAATCCATCGCGTCACACTGAGCTCTATTTCTGTTTAGGTTAAATTTATTAAAATTTGACCAGAACCTGCGTCAGCATGTGTAGAAACTGTAAACTGAAATTTCATGATTTGAAAACTGAAAATGCATAATCTTAAAACAACGAAGACTTACCTGAATTGCTCACTGATAATTTGCTGTCTGCTCTCGTTCTCTGAAGTTGAATTGATTACTGGGAGACCATTTCCTCCCAGCCAATTCAGTAAGCTTCACTTACTGACCCCTGTGCCCAGAACCTCAGGTCAATTTCAGCTGCTTCCGTTCGTTCCGGTTTCGGTCTTACTCTGTCCTCTCCCTTCGTTTTCTACTTTTCTCCTCCTCTTCTCCTTGACCCTCCCAGTGGTTTTATGCCCAGGGTTCGGTGATCTCCTGCCAGCCCTTCCCCCACCGCTAGAGCTATGCTCGACACCTCCCACATGCATTTCCTAGATATTTCTCGACCAGAGACCCCTGTCGACTATGCAGAGATTTCAATTAAGGTTGAAAAGATATTTTCTGAAAGGGGTGACGACTGTTTGTTTTATATTCTTTAATATAAGCTTCCATTTTATTTATATGAACCTTTCCTTTATACAACCAAGTGTAAAAATTTAATCTATAGTATTTACTTTATAGTATTTAACTTATAATATAAATTATATTACTTTTATATTTTAACTTTATATTAATTTATAACATTTACTTTATATTATTTTTAACTTACATTAATTTATAACATTTACTTTATATTATTTTAACTTATATTAATTTATAGCATTTAATTTATATTATTTTAATTAATTTATTACTTAACTTTGATGGGTATGAAAATGGGTTGTTACAAGATGCACCCGAACTCTCCCCTATTATGAACTCCCAGTGGATGCTTTTGTCCCAATTTCGCTGCTTAATTTCCTCCAACATTTATTTTTGCCCCTTGGCCAGATCATTCAAAGCCTGCAAGAGGCTATTGAAGGTTGTCTCTTCTTTGCTCACTAGTTCGACCATGCTTGCCTTTTCTGTTTCCTACTCCAGGGCCTCAAAATCAAGTGTGATGTCTATCTCCCTTTCTCTGCTTTTGTACCTATGCCTCCTATAGATAATATTTTTCTTGTCTTCTGGGGTCATAGAATATTTCTCCCACGGATAAGCCAAGACCAGTTCTTTGATACCACTGTAATATTCCTACCAGAAAATAAAAGTGATAATCAAGCAAAACTACAACATGCAATACAAAAATTCATTCCATCCATAAACAACAACCATTTACTCAAAAATTGTGCCAAGCTCAACCATTTTATTAACTGAACCAAGAGGGGTACAAATATGTATGGAATAGGTGCACCTAGGCTTGCTACAACAATCAAGACAAGATCCTAGGTGAGAAATGATAGTGCCCAAGTGCCGAAAATGGCTCTGCTACAAGATCTGCCACCATACCAAGACTCCTCCCATCGGTGAAATTGCGTAAAGAGCAGGGGGCATCGACAAAGGTGACAGTGGGTCCTTGTCCCCTTGTTGCCACTTGGTCTAGTATTTTCCCCTTTGGAACCCCTCCTAGGACCCCTACTAGATTGAGTAGGAAAAGGGCCAACCCAAGTTAGTGCACAACTACGTTTGTGAATTGAACGATATGATCTCCGATTATCAAACAAGTCCAAGAGAGTTGCTATCATATCATTGTATCGATTAGCATCATCCATGTCACTGCAATAAGTGTCATCAATATCAAGAGTCTTCACTATCAAGGAACATCATCACTGTCAAGTGTCATCAATATTGTCATGTATCATAAGAGCAAGGTCACTATCATCATAAGAGCATGGTCACTATCATCATATATCTCATTGTCATTTATCACTGTCATCAAAGTCACTATGCATTGTCATCAAGGTCATTGCCATAACAAATATCACTGCCATGTCGACGACATAGTCATATCAAGATCATTGTCATGCATTTAGGTCATTGGTATGCAACAAGGTTACTGTCATATCCATACATTAAAATTAATGCATAGTCAACACTTAGTCACTGTCTCATAAATTACAGCCATGCCTCTGTCACATGGATCACTATCTCATTGTCAACAGGATCATTGTGTTGTCATTCACACTATTAGGTAATTTTCATGTCCTCCATCATATAAGTCACTCTCACATATCAAGAGCATTGTCTTATAGGGTTACGATCAAACATCAGGGTCACTGTTATATCATAGTTATTGTTGTCATCATTTCCACCTCGCTTGCATGCCTAGATTAGTGTGGGGAAAATCCTAAACCCCACAAGGGGTGTTCTTGGTGGCAAACTCAAAGAACAGGTTGCCACCTAATCCCAACTCTCTCCATTAAAGCCCTCTCCTAGCTAAGTGAAGGGGGGTGGTCCCTAAGAATAATTAGTAAAATGAAATGAGGTTCTAGGAGACTAAGGTTAATGGAACGACTTCTCAAAGAGGACTTGATTTAAGAAAGTATGTAAATGTATGAGTAGTATAACAGATATATATTCAATGATGATCAATATGACATTCAAAGGATAAAGAGTGTAAACCAATTCTTTACAAATAATTGCTCAAATGTAAATAACAAATACTTGCACAATGGAAATGGGAATTCAAGTTACAACGACAAGTAATCTTGCAAAAACAATGTTAGATCAAAATGTGAAATATGAGCAATAGGAAATATAACTTGCACTTGTAAACGGAATCCTCAAATAGGCAATGGCATCAAATAACCGTAAGCCAATAAACGACAAGTACAAGGGTTAGATAATCAATATTGCAAGTAAAAGGGGACAAAAACTCACATAAACGGACAAAGGAAAAGATGGAGCTCCGGCGACAATTCGTAAAGGGTTAGGGTTACTACAGAGAACCTATACCTCCCCTGCACCTTTCCTACAGCATATTCGCTATGTCCCAGCTACCGACACCGTGGCGGTCACCATAAGCGATCCGGCTCTCCATAATGGCCATGTAAAATCCCTGCCCCGTGACTTATTCACTGTATTACAATTTACCTGCCTTCTACCCGACCTAGCATTGCTGCGACGGTTACGATAGTTTCGAAGGCAGCTGGCGGAGGTCTCCTCGGAACAACCATGGAGTTGGATATTGTTGATTATTTTGAGGATCCATTGGAAGGTGTCAACATCTGGCCAACTCCGCACACCGACTTAGAAGGACTGCGCCCCTTCTACTGTGATCTAACGGACACCATCGCAGGCCTACCCTCAATCTCAAGACCCTTCAGTTCTACGGTGACCTTCTCTGAGCCCCCTCCAGTCTGGCCGGTAACCTCCTTCGCTCCCCAGTCTCCCTCCGCATTTAACTTCGTGGCCGACTGTATTAGCCCTAACCCTAGGGTTGAACCCTCACATTACCCCCCTCCTCCTCTGTCAGCCAGTTCCCTTAACCTCCCTCTTGGAATCCCCTCAAACTCGGCACAAGGGCCTCCTCAGGCGACTATATCAGCTGCTCCTCCATCAGGCAGCTACGCTGCAGTTCCCCCACTCTGGGACGCTATTCCCACGGGTGCACAACAAAGCCCTGAAAACCCTCCTACTAACCCTACACTGCACAAGGAACGACTAGACCCCTCTGAAGTTGTTCGAAGGCCAAGCAAAAAGCGAAAGTGTTTCAAATCCAAAGTCAAAGACGTCATAATTAGGCTTGGGGAAGATATCCAATGGGGAGACTCCATGGACATGGCAGACCGCGTATTGGTTGGAAGGATCAGAGGCAGAAGCTACACAGCGGCTCAATTGGAGCTTTGGACTGCGGAGGTATGGGGGCAGCACTTGGCCAACTTGCCTTTTGTACAAACTTTTGTTAGAGGTTGGTTCGCTCTTTAGTTTGCCAGAGCCGAGCACACGACTTGGGTACTGTCCTCCTTCTGGCATTTCAAACAGGCCCCAGTTCTTCTACGCCACTGGAACCCTCTATTTGACCCGGGAAAAGAACAGATAGGAGTCAGGCCAATTTGGGTTCGGCTTCCTGGATTGCCCCTCCAATTCTGTTTGGAGGACATATTTCGACGCATTGATAATACCCTGGGCACTTACCTTGAGCACGATAGATCTTACTTATCTACTGGAATGATGGCATATGCCAGGGTATTGGTTCATCTAGATACGACGGGGGGTCTTCAGGAACACATTACATTACAGTGGAGAACATTCTCTCAGCATCAAATTCTGGATTACGAAGGGGTCCCGTTCTGTTACAGAAGATGTCATAAGGTGGGACATCTATTCAAGGATTTCCCTCTGAATAGTAAGGCGCGAGATGGAGAAAAGGATAAGGTCACCCTGCACAAGAGCTCTCATACACAAGGAAACCCACCCTCGGCTGAAGAGGCAATGAATCACTCGACACAGGCTGTTACAGAGAAAGCAAGATCACAGGAGGCTAGGAAGAAACGTGGGAAAGCACCATACGGCCACCCTCACCTCCTTTGACCAAAGCAAGGGCAACTACCGAGGCTGCATTCTCCATGGGTATGTTGGAATCATCTTTCTCCTCTACTTTTACTACTGCTTCATCTTATTTCATTGCATCGAATAATGTACAGGCCTCTGTCACCTGCACTATACCCCCCATTACCCTGGCATGGCCCCTTAAACCCCCTTCTCCCTCCTTCTCATGCACTCCGCCTTCATTTCATGAGGAGCCAGCCTGAACCTGACCCTCCATCTTCTAGATACCCACTTCGATCCCGAACTCGATCTCAGGCACCTGATTCCTTGGGCATTGATCTGATTTCATCCCCCCCCAAAAGCAACCTCGAGGCCGACCTTCCTCCTTATCAAAAGCCATCCTACAAGCTGGGGAAGAGATAGCATCTGGCAGAAAACATTCCATTGATTGGGTTCTTAGAGCAGTGAATACCCTTGTGCACCCCCCTCCATGAAGATGCTATCCTTCAATTGTCGAGGGTTGGCTAGCCCTGGGAAAAAACTAGCCTTGCGAAGATTGCTTAACTATGAGATGATCGATGTCCTTTTTCTACAAGAAACCCTGGGTCAGGCTAGTGTTATCACACACCTGCTCGAATCTTGGCTTCCTGGGTGGATGTTTCACTCTAGATGCAAATGGTTGCTCAAGGGGTTTGGCCCTGGGGATAAACTCCTGCTCCATCAGAATTTGTAACATATGGGCAAGCACTGGGCACATCGAGGCAGACATCTACTCATATGAACTTGAATAAGAGCTCAGGATCATTAATATTTATGGACCTTGTCATAATAGGGAAGCATATTGGAACCGGCTGCTAAACTCACACATTCTTCAGCAGGACAAGCTCATTCTTTGGGGGGGCCTAAATTTTTCCATTGGATTTGTAGAATCATGGGGGCATCATGCTCAAAGGGACACTCTCTCGGAGTTCTTTGAGAACATTTTGGAGGATCATAACCTTATTGATATCCCTTCATCCAAAATTCAACCTACTAGGAGGAACAACAGAACAGGAGAGGTCAGCCTAGCCAGGAGGCTCGATCGGTTCCTCATAAAGGAGCGTATGATGAACATGGGACATAGAATTAGACAGTGCGTTGGTTCAGGGGGCATATCAGATCACAGGCCGATATACCTGGAAATCAGTGGAGGGATGAACAAACTTAGAGCCCCCTTCAAATTTAACTCTGCCTGGCTAAGAGATACAAACTACACCAGGTTAGTCACTGAATTTTGGAAGGCCCACCCCCCAGAGGCCAGAGGAAACATCACAGAATGTTTTGCTCACAACCTGAGAGAACTGAAGAATCTTTCCAAAATATGGGCGCACAAGAAGCAAACCCAGGAGGACCTTATCCTCAAGGCTACTAAAGAGGAAATAGAGGTCATTGAGAATGAACATGGAGGGATCTACTCCTCCCCAGAACACAAGAACAAGATTACATCCCTACTGACCAAAAGGAGCCTGATACTAAAGCATCGAGAGGAAAGTTTGTGACTAAGAAGCAGAGCCATAGGGCTTATGGAGGGGGATGACAATACTAAATTCTACCACAAATTTGCGAAAGGGCGCAAGGCTATCAATACAATTTGGCAGCTAAAAGATGAGCACGGAGAAACAGTGAACGCCTTTCAAAGATTAGCTGCTCTGGCTACATCTCACTTCAAGCATATTTACAAAGCCCCTCAAAATGCTACTCTAGCAGAAGTCATGCGCACAACTCCACTGTTTCCCAGGTTCATCGACCAGGATGATGCATTGGAACTGACAAAGGAAATCACTTTGGGAGAACTCGAAGCTACCTTAAAATGGCTCAAACGAGACAAAAGCCCAGGCCCGGATGGATGGAATGTGGAATTCTACCTGACATTTTTTGACATACTCGGAGGTGACCTCTTAAAAGTTATAAAGGACTATAGATCCAATGGAAAGATGTACGAGGCCTACAACTCAACCTTCATCGCACTCATCCCCAAAACAAACAATTCCACCTCCTTCAATGACTTCCGTCCCATCTTCTTGTGCAATTGTTTATATAATATCATATCCAAGATCATAGCCAACCACCTCCGGCCGATCTTGTCCAACCACATCTCAGCTGAACAATTCGCCTTCTTGCAAGACAGACAAATCCATGAGGCTATCGGAACCGTACAAGAAATCCTGCACTCCATCTAGACAGAAATTAAAAGGTATGGTCATAAAAGTAGATCTCTCGAAAGCTTTTGACAGAGTAAACTGGCTCTACATTAGAATGCTTCTAACTCATCTAGGCTTTCCATTCGAGTTCATAAAATGGATAATGTGATGCATTACTAATGTATCATTCAGTGTCCTTGTAAATGGGGCGGCATCACCTTTCTTTCACTCCAAGAGAGGTCTCAGGCAGGGATGCCCACTATCACCGCTACTCTTTTTACTCATCATGGAGGGGCTCAGCAGACTCATAAAAGAGGAACATCAAAGGGTGAGGATAAGAGGTATCAAGATCACAGATAATTGCACCTTGACGCACTTACTCTTTGTAGACGATGTTCTGCTCTTCCTTAATGGGAGTATTGGTGACCTGACCTCACTACAAAACACTCTCTATTTTCCTATCGACCACAAGCATGATTGTAAATGATGCAAAGTCCACCATAACGGCTATAGGGTGCTCCCCACATGAGATACAGTATGCCCTGATCATATTCCCTTACACGCTTTTGTAACTAGAGGGACTAAAATATTTGGGCTATAGATTAAAGCCTCATGGTTACAAAATAGCAGACTGGATATGGCTTATTACCAAGATGGAAAAGTGGCTCAACATATGGTACCACAAATACTTGCCGCAAGCAGGCAGGTTGATACTCATCAAAGCAACTTTCGAAGCCACACCAGTGTATTAGATGTCGCTGGCATGGATAACAAGGGGTATCTTATCCAAAATACAAAACCTTTGTTGTAGATTCTTTGGAAAGGGAAGCAGTCGGGAAAATATTTGCATGGGCCAAATGGGAATCCCTTGCTCTTCCAAATAAATGGGGGGAGTGGGGAATCAAACGGCTAGAAAATTTCTCTACTGCCTTGGCGACCAAACTAGGATGGCAGCTAATCATCTCGCACAGTTTGTGGACAAAGGTGGCCACTTCTAAATATATTTCTCCACAAAGTCTCATGGATTGGCTCTGTTGTCGCACAGAGTGTCTAAGCACCGCGACAATGCTCAGACCAGGCGCTGTCACCCTGATCCCCGATCTCTCCGTTTAAGCCGTCTCCCTATAGCAAGCTAAGGAGGGTAGACCCTATGGGATAAAAGAGAACCAGCTGCGAATCAGCCGGTTCGAGAGACACAGCAAAGCAATCGAATACTTGATTAAGGCTTAGCGAGACTTAGAATTTGATTAAATTTTAAATGATTACAACCAGTGCCTTATGGAGTCAATGACCCAAGGTAATCAATTAGTGTTGCTGCTTATGAAATAATTAATGATTGCTTGAAAAATTTGCAAAACATCTAACATGTAATAAGCATTAAACTATCCAAGCAATAACGAAAGATTTCTATAGACTCACAATGTTCTAGCAATTAAATTTCATAAGATCAAATACTTTAAATAACCATGAAACTTAAAAGCTAACCACCTAGAATTTAAAATGATTATGCTTGAAAATCCAAATCTAGGAAATTTATCACTTTCCAATAGTTAAACTCTAGATAACAATTTAAGCACATTTAACTATAGTAAAATGATGAACACTGATACCACAACAGAAAAAAGACATCAAAAGGAATTTCCAATTTTTATTATTATTATTATTTTTTTTTTTTTTTTTTTTTAATGATTGGATTTTTAATATTTTTAAATGTTTATTCTTTTATTTTTCTTATTTTGTAATTTTTTTAGTTTTAGAAAATTTTGTTTAAAAAAAATGAAAATAAAAAGGGAAATAAATAAAAATAAAACCTAAACCCAAAAGTAGATTTTTTTATTTTTTTTATAAGACATTGACCATTAAACCAAAGTTAAAAAAATAAATAAATAAAATAAAATAGAAGGAAACCAATTAAATTACACAACTAAAATCATAAACCTAAAGTGAAATGAATCTAATTTCTAAACTAACATATATACATAAACTAGACTAAATGTATATATAACACAAAAATGAAATCGAAAAAAAATGAACTAACCCTAACCATGAAAACTAAAAACATATAGACAAAGAAATCAGAATATAAAAAAAATCGAAGTTTGGTTATGTGATTGCAGGTATACGTTGACAGCAGAAGAGAGAATGGAGGTCTGCCAGAGCTTGTTTGCAGGCAAATCGTGAAGAGGGCTACGCAGAACGTTAAGTATAGGACGCTCATCAAACAACGAATTTCATGTGTGTTTGCAGGTTTGGTCGACGGCAGCTTGATGGCGGAAAGGAGCAAGGGCTTGTTGAATGAGCAACGGAAGGGAGAATGCATGGAGGGAAAAAAAAATTGCTGCGTGAGGGGTCGATGGAGCTCGGACCAGGTTGCACGCAAGTGAGGAAGGCTACAGCGTAGGACAGTGAGGGAATGCGATGGAGAAAGCAAGATAAGGAATGGCACGGAGAAGGCTGCGTGGGGCGTGGGATGGCTAGCGGATGGGCAGCGTGGAGCTACATAGGATTTTCTAAGGCAGTGAGAGAGGATGGAGGATAAAAGTGCGGATGGACCTGGCAACACGCAGGAAGGAAAGCGTGATTGATGGCAGAGATGCAGGTCGAATGAGGGAGGGTTTTGCAGCGTTTTGGAGAAAGAAATCTGCAAAGGAATGAAGCTGCATGAGGGCTGGCGATGAGGGGTTTTAGCTACGTGAGGGTGAGGAAAAGACACAGGCAGAGAGGACAGACTAGCAGTGTGGAGATGGATGAGAGCAAGGGTGAGGGGACGCGGATACAGCAGCGTGTAAGTAGGGCAAACAGCGTAAAAGAAAAGCGCGGGGAATGGCAGGCAAGAGCAGCGTATGGAGAAGTGAGGAGCAAATGGCTGCTGCAGGAAGAAACCCAAAAATTTCCCAGATCCTTAAAAAAAAAAAATTTAAAAAGAACCAAACCCAGATCATAACAATAATTTCGAAGCTTCTCAGAAAAAAACCAGGCAGCCAATCTACAGAACCAGAACCTCTAAATATTTTACAGAAATCTTAAAAAAATTAAATCGCTCTGCATCAGATTTCTTTGAAACCCTTAAAAATTCCAAATTTAAAAAAAAAAAAATTAAAACTCTTGATTGCAAAATCTCTGGACAGAAACCCTGCTAAAAATGATGTTAATGGACCTCCAGAGATCTAGATCTTACCCTCTGGGACCTAGATTTGGACTTTACATAGCTTTCAGCTTCAGATCTGCAGCTACAAGAAAACACCCAAACGATATACACAATGACCCAAAAAAAACCCTGAAACCCAAAGTCAGAAAACTGAAGAAAATTACAGATCTATAAACAAAAATGGCAGGTCTATCATGTTGGAAATAACACTGAGAGGGGGGGTGAATCAATATTATCAAGTCAAATATTCCTTTTTCAAATCCAAATGATATACGCTACTTCAGTTAATTAAACCCGCAACTACGTAGAAGGAAACCCGCGTATACTATGCAAACTTATAATTTACTTTATCTTTCAGATGTTGATTGTTAATCTGTGTATCAGAATCAAATAACCAATAACCAGAAATAGTAAAACAAAGCAGAATACAATCACACACAAGAACAAAAGAATAAGGTGGAAACCCAATGTGGGTGAAAACCACCTGCTGCAATTCGTCTCTATCTTCTCTTTAATTAGAAATTTCTTTTTACAATTGTACTGGTGCAGTCCTTTACCAGTACGCGGGCTGCAACCTGCAGAGAGCTACAACCCTCTCTTTTTTTCCAGCTTCTCTTGGAAGGGAGCTACAACCCCCTTAGCTCTTGCACTAGCCAAGATACTGGTACGTAGGTGTTGGGCTACAGAAGGCTACAACCTTCTCTTTCTTCCAGGGACCATGTTTCATAAATTTTCAGACTGGATCCATGAACATCAATCAATCATCAAGAATTTCTGCATCAAACAATCTCCTTTTCAC
>APFE030495821.1:49110-129201 GCA_000404065.3 Pinus taeda | reverse complement strand
ATGCAATACCACGGACCAAAACCATAGGATCAAAAACTGTCGGACTAATACCATGAACCAACCATGAAAGTGCGTGAACTTTTCTCCACATGAAATAAACTTTTCTCTGCATAAAATTCCGTGAACTTTTGTCCACATGAAATAAACTTTTCTCTGCATAAAATTCCGTGAACTTTTCTCCACATGAAATAAACTTTTCTCTGCATAAAATTCCATGAACTTTTCTCTAATGAAATAAACTTTTCTCTGCATAAAATTCCGTGAACTTTTCTCCACAGGAAATAAACCTTTCTCTGCATAAAATCCCGTGAACTTTTCTCCACATGAAATAAACTTTTATAAACTTTTCTCTGCGTAAAATTCCGTGAACTTTTCTCCAAATGAAATAAACCTTTCTCTGCATAAAATTCCGTGAACTTTTCTCCACATGAAATAAACCTTTCTCTGCATAAAATTCCGTGAACTTTTCTCCACATGAAATAAACTTTTATAAACTTTTCTCTGCATAAAATTCCGTGAACTTTTCTCCACATAAAATAAACCTTTCTTTGCATAAAATTCTGTGAACTTTGCTGCACTATAATTTATCATCTGAGATGAGTGGGTTGCCATCAAGTACAACATATGTATCATAATGCCAACATATCAGATCTAGGGAGTATGAGTCCGACTCCGCTACCAGATCTGATGATCTGCAGCTCTCAACAACCGGATCTACCGATTTAGCACAAAAAAATTAAAAAAAATTGGATTTTTAAAGGAGATACTAAGCTTGAAACCCTTCGTGCATCACCCATAAAAATATCTTATGATAAGCTCGGGATCAAAATCAAACTGGGCTCTTCAGAAAATACGGATCGGGAGTTGGTTGGTTCAACCAAAAACTTCCCCAAACGCCCGATGATCTGATAATCAAGGGTTTTCCTGCAAAACTCAATTCAGCCATCAATTATAGAGCGAGAGAACAATAATAAAATTCAGATCTAATAGAGATACCTGCTATTATATTCAAAATTTAGATTACCATTCAAACCCCAGCGACTAAGCAAGAAACCTGTACTCAGATCGCTCTTCAGAAAGCTATATCAATGGCCAAAAAGAAATATATGCATGAAAATAATACAATCTGACAGCATTTCAATGAAGAGTAACACCAGCAGAAATTTAACCCCAAAGTATTTCCTTATTGCTCATAAAAAAAATTATGAGAGAAAGCTTTTCGCTTAGTACACAATCAAAAGATCGGATGATCTCAACTAACAACTGACCTCCTATTTAAAGATAAATCTTCCAATGGCTAATTCGAGTGATCCTTGTCAAAGTGATCTCGACTGTTGATGAGGATCAAAATTTCTTTTAATCTCATCCTTCGAAATTTTAAATTATTGAGGAAAATTCGAAATTATCAATTAAATGTATTTTAATAAATTCAAAAATTAAATGTTTGAATTAATTTCCTCAAAATTTTGACTTTGACTTAACCCTAGGGACCAAGGGCATAAAATTTAGCAAAATAATCACTTAACCTTAGTCCCTGGACCTTTTAAAATTTAATTTTTTAAAGGACCCTCGAATTTAACCTTTGGAAAATTTAAATTTACCTAGGACCTAGGACTTATGAGGGGATAAATTATTTTTCTAACCCTCAAGGCATTTTACATCATGATTTTTATATTTTTACATCTCAATTGGGAAAACCCATTTGACCAAGACCTCACAGATTACCCATTTCTGCGACACAAATATAATCTAGCAGATCAAGCAATTTGTAAAAAAATAACCTAACAAAATAGTTATGATTATTCCCAAATCACTTTTACATAGACTCAATCTAGCACACTAGGACTCCCCTAACATTCTGGTGACAAAATCCATTCCGACTTTGGGGTAAGTCTAAAGGAAAACTCTGCCGATCATGGATCGGTGAGACAAAAAACCTTCCGGAATGTAGATCGTCATCAAAAAATTAGGTTTACCTAGGCAATTACATACACGACACAGATCTACTGAGATTATTTACAATTTACACATGCAGAAAGGGTTTACAATATAACATGATCAGGTTGATGATGATGGTCGAACGGCACGGACACATTGATCAAGCACTATCCCTTTTGCGAAAAAAGGGTGTGTACTACTATGGGTAGTTGACACGTAGTGGTCAACATCTGGCTCTACTTGGGGACACAGTGTTGCACTAGAGGAATGTGGGAATCCAAAATCTACATCCATGCAACACACAACAAAACATAAGTAGCGTCCAACCAAAAATCATCATATAATGTTAAGCACAGGAAAGATATAAGCTCTTCATTTATTAACTATGTAGTAAACATGAAAAGTAAATCTAATCCTAAAACAGAAATGAAATGCTGGAATGACAGGGTGTGGGGTTAGAAATACGATACAGAGGATGCCCCATGGCATTAGATGCGTTCAGTATAGTGCATACTGAGCATTTGCCTGCTTTCAAGCAAATCTGTCGGCTGTTTCTCGGATGTGCCATGTCCAATCTTGAATATGGTAGGACTTTTTCCTATCCGAAAATCAAGTTGTTCGCAGCCATCTGATGCATCAAATCGCTTTCTCATTCTCTTTCTCTTATGCCTTTTCTTTGTGGTAGGTTGTATCACTGATGATGTGAAATATTCTGGTTCAAAACTCTCGGATGAAGTATGTAAGATATGCGTGACATGTCTTTCTTCAATTTGCATCTGATCTTTATCGTTTTTTGTTTTATCCGGGTCACCTTCAATTAACCACTTTTCAATGGAACCAATGACCTCCTCATAATAAGATGGAGCTTGTTGCAGCAGATAAGGAGACTTCTGATCAATTGACATCTCCTTGTTTCTTTCATCCTCTGACAGATGCTGAAATTTCTATACCTGTATTGTTATGGCATCCATCTAGTTAGAGTGTTCAACCTTCATAGCATTGATTTGCCTGGCATGGTCTTCCTCCATGCTCAATAAATTATTTTGAAGACACATTTGACTAGCTTCCATATCTTGTATTACTTTGTCATTCTTTGTTTTTATGGTCATCAAGCAATGTTGCATAGAGTTTATCTCTTTCATATGATTTGTTTGCATGGTAAACAACTGATTATTATAATCAAATGTCATGATGGTCATCTCTTCATCCATAGTTAATAACTTGTTTTGCATAGAGTTAATTTCCCTATCATGATTAGCTTTCATGGTTTCCATCTCCTTATCTCGCTTTTCTAGGTGGGTGTATAAAGTCCTCATATCATTGACACAATCAGTTACAAATTTTTCTTGATTAATCTCCATATTTTTTACCAGCCGCATTAGTTCCTCTATAATTTGCTTCTGATTTTCCCTTTCATTGTCGACACTGATTTGACAATTTATCCCTACTTTTCCACTATCATGGATTTGATCTGCAATGGTACAGGTGGATGGCACATTCTGATATGGAGAATTGTCTTGAAATCTTTCATCGACAGTTGAATCCTTCACAAAATCATTTTCATTATGTTATATAATTTTAGGGGCACAAGGCGAGCTACCTTGATAAACATATCTATCTTTAAAAGCATGAACAATGTCTTGTAAAGAAGTGAAAGAATCTTCAGGACAATTATTAAACCAATTCAAAGCATCACCCTCTAAAGAAAAGACAAATAGATGCATTTTGACATCTTCATGATCATACTGGGGAGAACTACAATATATGAGCATTATACGAAAAAACCTGCATAGATGCTTTCTAACAGCAACTGAATCACCACCTGAGAACAAAGACAATTTAGAAATGGCCACTTCCGGAATATCGTGGAGAACATCAGTAAAATGACACAGGGTAAATGAATAATCCATGATGAATAATGAGGGGCCAAATGGATGATAGAGAGAGACCTCTGCTCAAGAAATCAATAGACCCACAAGAAAGGAGCTCCTAGTAGAAATTCTTGTAGAAATAAAAAAAGTGGAGTCGCCACTTGAACATGAATCTAACTCTAGGATCCAAAAGACAACAAACAACCAGATATAAGAAGGGCTTCTTGTTTGGGAAATAATAAATGAAACGAAATGGAGTCGCCACCCAAACAAGAAACAAACCGAGATGTCCAAGTGCTAAAAGTACAGATGAAACGATAAATGAAATGACAAAAGATAAGGCGACGAAAAGATCAAATGACACCATAAATGTTGTGCCGCTTGACAGGCTAATGAATGGCGGAAAAGATGAGATGATTGAAAAGATGAATGTTGTGAGGACCAAGGATAGAAAAACTCTATCCCCGCAACGGCGCCAAAAAATGTTGTCGCACAGAGTGTCTAAGTACCCCGACAATGCTCAGACCGGGGGTTGTCACCCTGATCCCCGATCTCTCCGTTTAAGTCATCTCCCTATAGCAGGCTAAGGAGGGTAGACCCTATGGGATAAAAGAGAACTAGTTGTGAATTAGCCGGTTCAGGAGACACAGTGAAGCAATCGAATACTTGATTAAGGCTTAGCGAGACTTAGAATTTGATTAAATTTTAAATGATTACAACCAGTGCCTTATGGAGTCAATGACCCAAGGTAATCAATTAGTTGTTGCTGCTTATGAAATAATTAATGATTGCTTGAAAAATTTGCAAAACATCTAACATGTAACAAGCATTAAAGTTTTAAACAATCCAAGCGATAACAAAAGATTTTCTATAGACGCACAATGTTCTAGCAATTAAACTTCAAAAGATCGAATACTTTAAATAACCATGAAACTTAAAAGCTAACCACCTAGAATTTAAAATGATTATGCTTGAAATTCTAAATCTAGGAAATTTATCACTTTCCAATAGTTAAACTCTAGATAAAAATTTAAGCACATTTAACTATAGTAAAATGATGAATATTGATACCACAACAGAAAAAAGACATCAAGGAATCCAATTTAATAAGTCTTTTTCAAAAAAAAAAAAATATTTTAAAAAGTTTTTTAATGATTGGATTTTAGGATTTTTTAAAATGTATTTTTTTATTTGTAATTTTTTAGTTTTGAATTTTTGTTAAAACAATGAAAATAAAATGGGAAATAATTAAAAATAAAACCTAAACCCAAAAGTAGATTTTTTTATTTTTTTATTTTTTTTTATTTTTTAAAACATTGACCATTAAACCAAAGTTAACATAGAAAAAAGAAAAAAAAAAATTAAAATCAAAATTAGAAGGAAACCAACTAAATTACACAACTAAAATCATAAACCTAAAGTGAAATGAATCTAATTTCTAAACTAACATATATACATAAACTAGACTAAATGTATATATAACACAAAAATGAAATCGAAAAAAAAGGAACTAACCCTAACCATGAAAACTAAAAACGTATAGACAAAGAAATCACAATATAAAAAAAATTGAATGTTTGGTTATGTGACTGCAGGTATACGTTGATGGCGGAAGAGAGAAAGGAGGTCTGCCAGAGCTTGTTTGCAGGTAAATCGTGAAGAGGGCTACGCGGAAGGCTAAGGAGTATAGGACGCTCATCAAACAGAGAATTTCATGTGTGTTTGCATGTTTGGTCGATGACAGCTTTACAGTGGAAAGGAGCAAGGGCTTGTTGAATGAGTAGCTGAAGGGAGAATGCGTGAAGGGAAAACGAATTTGCTGCGTGAGGGGTCAATGGAGCTTGGACCAGGTAGCACGCAAGTGAGGAAGGCTACAGCGTAGGACAGTGAGGGAATGCAATGGAGAAAGCAAGAGAAGGAATGGCACGGAGAAGGCTGTGTGGAGCGTGGGATTGTCAGTGGATGGGCAGCGTGGAGCTACATAGGATTTTCTAAGGTAGTGAGAGAGGATGAAGGAGGATAAATGTGCGGATGGACCTGGCAGCATGCAGGAAGGAAAGCGTGATTGATGGCAGAGAGGCAGAGATGCAGGTCGAGTCAGGGAGGGTTTTGCAGCATTTTGGAGAAAGAAATCTGCAAAGGAATGAAGCTGCGTGAGGGCTGGCGATAAGGGGTTTTATCTGCGTGAGGGTGAGGAAAAGGCACAGGTAGAGAGGACAGACAGGCAGCGTGGAGATGGATGAGAGCAAGGGTGAGGGGACGTGGATACAACAACGTGCAGGTAGGGCAGGCAATGTAAAAGAAAAGCGCGAGAAATGGCAGCCAAGAGCAGCGTATGGAGAAGTGAGGAGCAGATGGCTACTGCAGGAAGAAACCCAAAAATTTCCCAGATCCTAAAAAAAAAAAATTAAAAAGAACCAAACCCAGATCATAACAATAATTTCGAAACTTCTCAGAAAAAACCAGGCAGCCAATCTGCAGAACCAGAGCCTCTAAATATTTTCCAGAAATCCTAAAAAAATTTAAATCGCTCTGCTTCAGATTTCTTTGAAACCCTTAAAAATTTCAGATTTTAGAAAAGAAAAATTAAAACTCTTGATTGCAAAACCTCTAGATAGAAACCCCACTAAAAATGATGTTGAAGGACCTCCAGAGATCCAGATCTTACCCTCCGGGACCTAGATTTGGACTCTGCATAGCTTTCAGCTTCAGATCTGCAGTTGCAGGAAAACACCCAAACGATATACACAATGAGCCAAAAAAAAACCCTGAAACCCAAAGTTAGAAAACTGAAGAAAATTACAAATCTATATACAAAAATGGCAAGTCTATCAAATCTAGGGAGTATGAGTCCGACTCCGCTCCCAGATCTGATGATCTGCGGCTCTCAACAGCCAGATCTAACGATTTAGCACAAAAAAATTAAATTTTTTTGGATTTTTAAAGGAGGTACTAAGTTTGAAACCCTTCATGCATCACCCATAAAAATATCTTATCATAAGCTCGGGATCAAAATCAAACTGGGCTCTTCAAAAAATATGGATTGGGAGTTGGCTAGTTCAGCCGAGAACTTCCCCGAACACCCAATGATCTGATAATCAAGGGTTTTCCTGCAAAACTCAATTCAGTCGTCAATCATAGAGCGAAAGAACAATAATAAAATTCAGATCTAATAGAGATACCTGCTATTATATTCAAAATTTAAATTACCACTCAAACCCTAGCGACTAAGAAAGATACCTGTATTCAGATCGCTCTTCAGAAAGCTATGTCAATGGCCAAAAAGAAATATAGGCATGAAAATAATACAATCTTACAGCATTTCGATGAAGAGTAACACCAGCAGAAATTTAACTCCAAAGTCTTTCTTTATTGCTCATAAAAAAAAAATTACAAGAGAGAGTTTTTCGCTTAGTACACAATCAAAAGATCGAATGATCTCAACTAACAACTGACCTCCTATTTAAAAACAAATCTTCCAGCAGCTAGTTCGAGTGATCCTTGTCAAAGTGATCTCGACCGTTGATGAGGATCAAAATTTCTTTTAATCTCATCCGTCGAAATTTTAAATTATTGAGGAAATTCAAAATTATCAATTAAATTATTTTAATTAATTCAAAAATTAAATTTTTTAATTAATTTCCTCAAAATTTTGACTTTGACTTAACCCTAAGGACCAAGGGCATAAAATTTAGCAAAATAATCAATTAACCTTAATCCTTGGACCTTTTAATATTTTAATTTTTTAAAAGACCCTCAAATTTAGCCTTTGGAAAATTTAAATTTACCTAGGACCTAGGACTTACGAGGAGATAAATTATTTTTATTTTTTTAACCCTCAAGACATTTTACATCATGATTTTTACATTTTTACATCTCAAGGGGGAAAACCCATTTGACCAAGACCCTCACAGATTACCCATTTCTGTGACACATATAATCTAGTAGATCAAGCAATTTGTAATAAAATAACCTAACCAAATAGTTAGGATTATTCCCAAATCACTTTTACATAGACTCAATCTAGTACACTAGGACTCCCCTAACATTCTGGTGGCAAATTCCATTCTGGCTTTGGGATAAGGCTGAAGGAAAACTCTGCCGATCATGGATCGGTGAGACAAAAAACCTTCCGAAATGTAGATCGTCATCAAAAAATTAGGTTTACCTAGGCAATTACATACACGACACGGATCTACTGAGATTATTTACAATTTACACATATAGAAAGGGTTTACAATATAACATGATTAGGTTGATGATGATAGTCGAACGGCACGGACATGTTGATCAAGCGCTATCCCTTTTGCGAAAAAAGCGGGTGTACTGCTATGGGTGGTTGACACGTAGTGGTCAACAGGCTCCGTCAACCACAGTGGAATTATGTTAGCATATCAATCATTTGGAAGGCAGTTTTGCAATCAATGTCCCTTATTCGGGACAGACTCACTTGGAGAATACATTCGGGAGCATCAATTAGACTAGGGATAGACCCCTGGATTAGATGTGGAAACGTCCACAGACTTTCTGAGGAGCTGAAGACCCACCTCACTATCAGAGGTATCACTCATATCAGTCATATAGCGGATAGAGGACACTCCACTTTCGCACAAGAAGCCTAGAAATCTGGGTGGACACTTTAGATGCCACAACCATGGCAGCAACAATGGAAAGAATACACAGATGCTCTCACTGAATCGCACATCAGAATTCTGGAAGGAGAGGATGAGCTAATATGGGCACCAGCAAAGCACGAGAGATATTCACCAAAAGAAGGCTATATAGTATTAATGGACTCTAATAAGCCACCAATATGTGAAACTTGGTGGAGCAGTATATGGAAGTTAAAAGCGCCACCCAAGACGAGGCTCCTCATGTGGAAAATTCTGAGGAACAAGATACCCACAGGAGAAAATTTAAGCAAAAGGTCTTTCCATGGACCCTTCTGGTGTTGTCTATGCAAATCCGGTAACGAAACTGTGGATCATCTCTTCCTCATGTGCCCAGCTGTAAAAGATCTATGAGGTTCTATCCACTCACACCTACCCTCTCTCACCCATTGGCAAGGCTCAACAGTTCGTGAGGCTTGGGGCTCTTGGTGGTCCACTTCCTCCCCAAAAAAAGCCAGAAATATTCCTGCTCTCACATGCTGGGCTATTTGCACTACCCGCAATCGATACATTTTTCAGAACTCTCCCCCCCATTGGCCTACTATCATAGCCCACATCCTATCATATTACCAAATCATTCCCGAGGAAGAAACAAATACCACTCCCAGGCATATTATCCCTGAAAGCATAAATCACACACATCCTTGGGCTTACTTTGATGGCTCAGCTCAAGATACCGGCTATGGGGGTGGTGCCATACTACACCTATCGGAATCTCATACTTTCAAAATACATATGGGCCTGGGCAGGGGTACAAACAACTTTGCCGACCTTATCACGGCAAAATATACCATACAATTTGCACTGGAAAAACAATGCAGAAACTTACAATTATTTGGGGACTCAAAAATTGTGTGCAATTGGATAAACAAAACAGCAAATTGCAATGCATATTCTCTAAGACATATTATGGATGAGATTCATAGACTCATCAATCTATTTGACACCTTTGTTTGTCATCATATATACAGGGAGCGAAACACAGTTGTCGATCTCCTATTCGAGGAAGTAGTGCACAGGCCTATAGGGACATGGATGATCTAGGAACAGAGGGATCGTACCTTCCATCAGCACTACCATAGACCTTATATAGACATTACAGATTAACTAGCTCTGAAGGAGCCTGTCTATACTTTTTTGTTTATATAATTTTTATTTATGTATAATGTTACCAGACATATATATGACAGTTTAAATACTCTCTGCGTAGAGATTTTTGAAGCTATAGTGACAGTGCAGTGTCTCCCTGTGCGGAGTACACCATATTTTGATTCTACAAACTTGATAGGCTTTGTGCCTCACATACAGCATATGCTTTTGCATCTACAAAATGTAATTTTCTTTGATTAATGAAAATTACGACTTTTCCAAAGGGAAAAAAATATATTGCAAGTAAAAGTAGAAATGCTCGTAAGACAATTTGATTAGGATGATATGCAAAACTATGTGAAATGCAATTATCTTGGTAAATTTAGATGCCTAATCTAAGGTTGGAAATTCTCCTTTCAAATTCTTACCAAAGGGTAAAGATTTGTTTGGTTTGCAAAGAAGAGGGGTTGAGGAGGCACTAATCTGTCGTTAACGATACCGTTCCCCTAATCCTTACAAATCCCACATTCCATCATTCCTACAAACGGACAAAGTCACCTTCATAACTACAAGGTCACGTGGTTGGAACCATACCCCATACCAAATAGAAGAAAAATCGGGAATTCTTTTGTCCTATGATGTCTATACAACTAAGTTTATGCTTGGAGGTAAGTTTTAAATATGCAAGACTAACACTAGAATGCCTAAATGAAATGATTGAGTGTTATTGCTTCCAAAGAAGAGTGTTTCTAGCAATGCTTCCAAAACAAGTGAAATGAGATAATGCTCAAGATAAATTGCACCAATAACTTCAATGGAAGGATTAGAGTGAAACTAGCTCAAAGTCACTTCACAAGCTTGAAATAAATATTGCATAGAATCATGTACTTCACAAGTTTCTTGCAAACCAAACGAGATAAGTGAAGTTAGACAAGTAAGTTGTTCAAAGTAAATTGCTTCAAATAAATGATGACAACACAATGCTCCAAGAAATATCGACAATAATCAAAATGACATGTAAGTGTAAGTTGACATAAAATGATGAAGCACGTACCCAATTAACTTATGAAACAATCACCAAGTAAAATAAAGGAAATGGATTAGTGAACCAATCAAAGCTTGCCAATGAAAATGTAAAGTACTTTCTTGTATGTTGTAACTTGAAAGCACATAAAATGAATTGCTCAAAAGAAATGTTGCTAGTGTTGTCAGTGTTAGTTTTTGGTAGCATCAAAAGTGCTCTAGCCTTGAAAATTGGCAGAAAGGCTAAGGCACATGAGTTCTAAAGAACCCAGAAACCATTTGGTGAAATTCCACCCAGATTGTATTTTATTAAAATAATTGATATTTTTAATGGGGTTCCTAATTCTAAACTTGGGAAAATTAAAATATTAATGGGTATTAAACAAAATATGGGTGAGAATGATCTAGAAGACCGATCAAGTCATGTTTTAATCTTAGCCGTTGATTAGAGACTTAATCTCGGCCGTTGAAGTCTCACCAGGAAAAGTATAAGGAGGCTTGGGGTTCATTTAAAAACACACAAAAAGATTAAGGAAATCGATTTTCTGAGGTGAGAAGTTCTCAGGAGGAAAATCGATTGGGGAGATCTTGCAGCAGAGGGGTAGGGCTAGTTCGGGAAAACTAACAGAGAGGCAGAGAGAAGCTTGTGGAGGCAGCACAACAACCAAGAGGACTAACACTGGGCCAATCTGGGCCCACGCAGCCTTGACGCAGAGCCAGAAGGGCCAGGGCAGAGGAGAAAGTTGCCTTCCACGCAGAAAGTCAGAACTGTTGGGGAACTGCCTAAACAGTCGGGAAAGCTGATGCAGTGGGCAGAAGTGGCAACGCAGGACTGACGCAGAGCTAGAAAGGTTGACGCAGGGCCAATGCATAAGCAGCTAGGGTTAGCCAGTCTTGTTGCCAGATTAGAGGGAATCTGCCAAGTGAAGTGAGGTAAAACTTACTCAGATTTTCCACCAACGTATTTCGCTGTCACTAGTTTGTCGAGAGGGCTACCAACATTTGTATTCAGAACTATTGCTTAATAATATAAACCCCTCAGAGCTACTACACCGGTTTTCCCGCATTCGGTTTTTCCAAGGACTATTTTGTCCAAAAATAATTGTGCCCTTTGTATCTTGTTCTTTGCTCAATTTCCTTGTTTCATGTAATCATATTTAAGTAGTGTAGGTTGCAAAAGTAATTTGATTCAGCGCTCAGAGGAATAACTTGATGAATGTACTTAAAATCAAGTAGGTGAAGTAGATTCAGATTTGCTGCAATAGGGGTTCCTTGAGGATTAGGAATTTTCACAACCCTATCTTGGTCTTTGCAGAGTATACCCCAATTGGCATCATACCCACAAGTTGGGTTTATTGGTATTATCCCTCTTCGTCTCGCCAATGGTTGAGGTGGCTTGGGGACGTGAGATCCTTACCTTTGGTAAGTAGGGTATCTCACCCAATATAGGATTATGATGTAGGTATTCTACCACTTGACTATTTAGGGTCATTGATGGGAAGATCAGTAGGCAATAGAATGCACTGAGTAGTAGCTCCCCTATATCACCTATTTCTCGATATGGGGTCGTAGTAGCAGCTCCCCGATGAGATTTTGGGTTGAGTAGAAGCTCCCCGATGTGGTTCCAGGTTGAGATGTGCTCCTTGATGATATGCTCTCTGATGATGATGTGGGTCGTAGATCTGACTTCCCGCCGATATTTCCAAGTAGTAGCTTGATGGTATTTCCGGGTAGTAGCCCAACAACATTGACAGGTAGTAGCCTGATGACATATTTCCGAGTAGTATCCTGTTGACATGTTTCCGGGTAGTAGCCAGTCGACTGATATTTCGAGTATTAACCCGTTGATAGATATTTCAGGTAGAAGCCTGCTGACAGATATTTTGGGTAGTAGCCTGCTAATAGAGATTCCGGGTTGTAGCCTGATGAATAGAGGGTGGTTGCTTAAGCTACCCTCCGGTAGAAAATTATTCTTCTTCTAGATTCGAGAAAATTCAGCATATGAGCAGGAACAATCAATAGATATGCAAGAATAAGCAAGAGATGTACATTGATGATCCCAGATGATGAGATACTTGAGATGGGACGTATGTCATGTTGATCAATGGTCCAATATTGGCAAGTGGAATTCTCCCTAGTTGAGAGGGAGTGTTAAAAATATGCAACTACGGTCAAATTCCACTTTGGACTACTCATTGGGCAGCAGCTAGGCACATTCTTAGATATGTGCGTGGAACAGTTGAATATGGGTAGAAATATACTCGAGAAGGTGACGTAAGATTATGTGGATTCACAGATGCAGATTTGGCAGGTAGTTCAGTGGACAGGAAAGTACCTTCAGGTACTTCTTCAGTGTTGGATCAGGGATGGTCTCTTGGTGGAGATGGAAGCAGAAGTCAGTAGCACTAAGCTCAGAAGAAGCTGAATATATGGAAGCCAACACAGCCACGTGCGAAGCTATATGGCTTAGGGAGCTACTCATGATTTTTTTCAGGAAGAAGATGGGAGCGATTAGTGTTACTGTGATAATCAGAGTTGCATAAAACTCTTTGGGAATCCAATATTTCATGATAGGTCGAAGCACATTGATATCATATGTCATTTCATCAGAGACTATGTTCAGTGTGGAGCAGTCTAGCTGCAGTATGTTCCCACATGAGATCAAGTAGCAAACATACTCACAAAAGCTCTAGGGAGAACTAAGTTCATCCAGTTCAGGGAATAGATGGGTATGGTAGAGAACCCGTTTCAGTAGCAGAAACAGATGGATTCTCAGTTGCAGTAGCAACAGATGAGAGGGAGTTGTAGTGCAGATGCAATATCGGCAACAGTTTTGTAGGGTCAGCAACAGCACATATGTAACACATGTCATAGTTGCACAGTAGTTGGTGGGCAACAGTAGCCAAACATCAACAGCGTGATAGGAGATGATACAAAGACGGGGTGGTGCTATAGGGGGCAACCACACTAGAACACATTCCTCGCTAAGAGGGAGTGTTAGTTTTTGTAGCATCAGATGTGTTCTAGCCACAAAATTCTGTGTAGAGGCTAGAATACATGAGATCTCCAAAACCCAGAGATCATTTCTAGAAATTCCACCTAGATACGACTTAATTAAAATAATTAATCAATTATTTAATGTTTCCTATGTCCAAACTTCGGAAATATGATTATTTAAAGGGTATTAATTAAGTCATGGTGAAAATATTCTAGAAGAAGACATGGATCGAGTTATAGTTAATCTTAGTCATTGATTATGTTTTAATCTTGGCTATTTATGTCTCAACGAGGGATTATAAGAAGACACTCGATGGGGGTTGGAGAACACACCCAACAGTGACTCAGTTGCCTCGACAAATCGATTTTCTCAGTGGCTGAAGTTCAGCAAAGGAGATAGAGCCAGAAGGTGAGTGGCAAGAGAGAGAGTGTATCAGCAGTGGTCCGAGAAGTGCAAAACGAATTCCAAAAGAGATAGCATGAGGAGAGACGCAGTCCACTAGAGCACTGCATAGTCAGTGCGCAAAGGGTGACGCAAAGCACCAACGTATGGACAAAAGGTCCATCTCGAGGTCAGGGAGTCGCTGTGGAGAGTGAGAAATTTATCACTAAATTTCTCTCAGTATTTTTCCTCTACCTTTGTTGTCTGAATTCTTGTAGTTAAATTACTGCTAAGGTATTAATAAAGAAACCCTTATTTGCTACAAAAGTTTTCCCACATTGGGTTTTTCCGAGGACAATTGTCCAAAAATATCTGTGTCAACATTTTGATGTGTGTGCTAGAATTTCTCTGGTTTTCCAGCATTTATTTTTCCGCAGTATTTGTTTTGTGAAGGTTGTAGCTTATATGTTTCAATATTTGTCGTAGAAAACGTCAAATAGTTTGTTTAATTAATTTAACAAATAGAAGAAATATTATCAATTGTTGTAGTAGGATTTCGGGTTTAGGAATTTTCACATGGTATCAGAGCTCAGCTTGGAAGCCGGAGAGCTCAGTGGCAGAAGGGAAGAGGAATTTCGAAGCTCCATGTAGGCAACAATTCGAAACCCTCAAAGGTAGCACAGTTCCTTTGGCTAGGAAAGTCGATTTTGAGGAAAAAATTATTTCTCTGAGAGAGTTGACAGAGAATAAATCTTCCAGATCAAAGATTACCAGAGGCAAAGGGAGCAGCAGCATTTTCCTTGCACAAAAGATCTTTAGCTGGGTCACAGTTATTTTGCAACAGTTTGTTGGTGCAGAATAACATCAAGTTGGAAAGGAGAAATAGCACAAATAATCATGGATAGAATCAATAGCCAAGAAGCCTCAGAATTATCTTCCAAGTTGGAGGATGAGTTCGCGTGCTTGTCAGGTTCAGCATCATCTGGTGTTTGGTATATTGATAGTGGAGCTTCAGCTCATATGATAGGAATTAGAGAATATTTTTCTAGCTATCAGGAGAAGCAGATGGACTCCCAGATCACTGTGGCAACAGAACTAAATGTACTCCGATAGGGAAAGGCACTATAGAATTTCAGACAGAAACAGGAACCAGCACCAGTGCTGCTAATGTATTGCGTATGCCAGGATTGGGTTTGAACCTAATTGCAATGTCCCAGTTACAGGACAAGGGGTACGATGTACAATTCGTGGCGAAGAAAGTGTATGTCAAACACTCTAGCTAGAAGAAGGTGAGAGAGATTGAAGCTCGAAGCAACAGGTTATACAGGTTGCAACTCAATTCTCCAATGGCACTGATATGCAATGATAATAGCAGTGGGAAGGAGCTGAACGAACTATGGCATAGGAGGATGGGACATTTACACCATGGAGCACTAAGGATGCTCAGAGAAACTATAACAGGAGTTCTAGTTCTCAACATAGAACATGAAGATGTGTGTAGGGGATGCATACTTGGTTAGTACGCAAAGGCAACATATCCTAGAAGTGACAGCAGAGAAAATGTCATGTTGGGATTGATACACTTAGATATTTATGGTCCTATGTCCACTAAAGCTCTTAGCAGTGGTGAATATTTTGTCACCTTTATTAATGATCATTCCAGGAAGACCTGGATCTATTTCTTAAAGACCAAAGATGAGGTCTTTGATCCGTTCAGAGACTTAAAGGCTCTCGTAGAGAACACGACAGGGAAAAACATCAAGGTGCTACATTCAGATAATGGTGGATAATACACAGATAAAGACTTCACAGACTTTTGCACAAAGGAAGGCATCAAAAGAGAATGGACAACTCCATATAATCCTCAACATAATGGAGTAGCGGAGAGAAAGAATAGACCAATAGTTGGGGTTGCAAAGGCTATGATGTATGACTAGGATTTGCTTAAATTTTTATGTGCAGAGGCATGCAACACAGTGGTGCACATTCAAAACAGAACACCTCATAGAGCATTGGGTAAGAAAACGTCAGAGGGGGTCTTAACAGGAAAGAAGCCTGAAGCAAGTCATTTGAGGACATTCGGGAGTGTGGCTTATTGCCACATACCAGATGAAAAACACAGTAAATTGGATCAGACTACAGAGACGGGGTTCCTCGTAGGGTATAGCGAGACCTCAAAAGCATATAGGATCTGCATTCCTAGCAACAGGAATATTGTAGTGAGGCGAGATGTAAAGTTCATGGAAGACAGATAATTCAGAAGATCTCGAGAAACGCCTGCAGGTAATCAATCAGCAGAAGTTCGGTTAGTCCAGCAGCAGGGACATCAAGTGAGACAAGGAGGAGGACAGTCACAAGGATCGAGTACGGTGACCAGTACCAGTATCTCCTCAGGGGTAGGATATCTAAGGAGTCCTCAGCAGAAGAAGCAGCAAAAAAAGGAGGAGGAACTGATTGAACCTCCCACCAACAATGGTAAAGGTAGTAGGGAAGTGCATCAAACCTCGAGGGATGCAGAGGAGTTTGTCGGACCTCCTAGGATAGACAAGAGACAACGCAGGCAGCCTGACAGATATCAAGATTTGGTAGCTTAGGATACAGAACACTCCATCTTTCAAGAATCTGCATAGCATCAGGTGTGGGTGGATGCCATAGTAGAAGAATACAGTTCTATCATGACAAATGATGTTTGGAAGGTAGTGCCTAGACCAGAAGACATATGAGTTGTAGGTTCCAGATGGATCTACAAGATCAAGTAAGCTACAGATAGCAGTGTAGAGAAGTACAAGGCTAGATTCGTTGCAAAGGGGTATGCACAGAAGGAAGGGATAGACTATGAGGAGATCTTCGCCCCAGTCGCCAAATATACCTCTATCAGATCCGTTATATCCCTAACAACGCAGTTAGGATGGGGGATTCACCAGATGGACATCAATACAACATTCTTGAATGGGGTGATAGAAGAAGAGGTATAAATAGAGCAGCCTGAAGGCTTCGAAACTCATGAGAAGCACACTCATGTATGCAGGTTGAAGAAAGCCCTATATGGGCTCAAACAGGCACCCAAGGTGTGGTATGGTCGAATTGACAGTTATTTGCAGCAGTTGGGATTCATCAAGAGTGATGCAGATCCCAATCTCTACTATTTGATGCTAGAGAATGAGCATCTCATTCTGGTTTTGTATATAGATGACCTGTTTTTGACAGGATCATCAAAGGCTCATAAAGGACTGTAAGAGGAACCTTGAAGCAAAATTCGACATGAAGGATATGGAGTTGATGCACTATTTTTTAGGATTGGAAGTGTGAAAATTCTATCACTGCAGCAACTGATTTACTTTTCCTACTTATTTCATCATAAGTTATTCATGAAATTACTTCAATAAACATTAAAATATACACTGCTGCAGATATCACGCCATAATACTAGAACAAACATATGCACACATTGACACAATTATTTTAGACTAATGTCCCCGAAAAAACCCAATGTGGGAAAATCGGTGCAACAAGGGAGGATTTTATTATTCAGCAATTTTCTTGTACAACAGGGTCCCAAACTGGGTTACCCACAAATAGACAAACTTCCAACACTTTTATAACCCCAACGTAGGCCCTACTGACCTCTGCTACAACCTGAAACCCTCTGCGTCAGCCTACTGAGGCTCTGCGCGGCATCTCTAGGCTTCTGCGTCACTCCTGCAACCTCTACGTGGATGACGCAAGCCCTTCTGGCTCTGTGCAGTCTCTGCTGCCTCTGCGTGGCTTCCTCTAGCTCTGCGTCTGCCTCTTTTGCGCTAATCTCCCGTCTCCCTGTTCCGTACTTGTTGCCTCCTAACTGCTCTCCAGACCACTAGTTCAATTTCTCAGCAAACCCCGCTCCGGAAATTGAACTGACTGGTCTGCCTCAGTGTGTTCTCCAAGTGCCCCTCAAGCCTCCTCTTATACTTTTTCTGTTGACATCTCAACGACCGAGATTAAGTCCCTAATCAACGACTAAGATTAGATATGGCTTGATCCATATCTTTTGGACCATTCTAACACAGATTCATATTAATACACATTAATATTTTATTTTCCCTAAGTTTAAACTTAGGGACTCCATTAAAAATATTAATTATTTTAATATCTCATGATCTGTTTAGAATTTTCCCAAACCCTTTCTGGGTACTGGAGATCTTATGTGCCCCAACCTCTCCACCAAATTTCGTGGCTAGAGTACATCCAATGCTACTCCAAATCAACACTCCCTCTTAGCAAGGACGGTGCTTTAGCAATACTCCTCACTAAGTATTACTCTAATCATCCGGCATCAGTACCTGTGTTGATGCTAGGCCTTCCTGCCCAACATCCTCTACATTGTTGCCTCCTATACTACTGCCCATGAATCTGTTACTGTCACTGCTACATCTATACGACAACTCCCTTTGCATCCGTGTTGCTACTGGTCCTTTCTCCCAATACTGCATCTACACTGCAACTTCCTCTGCATCTGTGTTGTTGTTGGTCCTTTCTCCCAACATTGCATCTGCACTGCAACTCCCTCTTCATTCATGCTGCTAACATACTACTTCTGAAAGGGGTTCTTTACCATCCCCATCTTTTCCCTGAAGTAGTCAAATTTTGACTTTCCAAGGGCCTTGGTGAGGATATCTGCCACTTGTTCCCCTGTAGGAGTGTAACTCAACTGTACAGCTCCTCGTTGGACACTATCTCTGACAAAGTGACACTGGATATCAATATGATTTGACCTATCATGAAATACTGGATTCTCAGAGAATTTGATGCAACTTTGATAACCACACATGATCCTGGTTGCCTCCATATTTCTTCTGAATAAGTTTACTAGCGGTTTTCTAAGCCATGTGGCCTCACACGAAGCTGTGCTTGCTGCCATATATTCTACCTCAGACGAGCTCGGAGCCACAGACCTCTATTTCCTACTGCACCAATAGGTTATTCCTGATCCAATGTTGAAACAATACCCAAAGGTACTTTTCCGATCCACTGAACTTCTTGCCCAATCTGCATCAGTAAATCCACTCAACCTGATATCCTTCCCCTTTTTGTACAAGAGCCCATAATCAACTGTTCCCTATAAATACTTGAAAACGTGCTTGGTTGTTGCCCAGTGAACCCTCTTTGGTTCCACCATGAACTGACTGAGGTTGTTGACAGCGTAGCAAATATCTGGCCTGGTATTGACTAGATACATCAAGGACCCTATGAGCTATCGGTATAGGGTGGGACCGACATCCTTGTCTTCTGATGCATCAATCTTCTTCCAGTTGGTGATCATTGGCGTAACCATAGGTCTACAGTCTCCCATCCCGAACCTTTTCAGGATTTTTGTAGCATACCTTCCTTGCCCAAGGAAGATTTCTCCTTTCTGCTACCAAACTTCCAACCCTAGGAAATAGTGCATTCCTCCCAGATCCTTCATATCGAACTCTATGGCTAAATTCTTCTTACAGTCTTCAATGAGTCTGGATGATCCTATCAGGAAGAGATCATCCACATATAATACTAAGATAAGTGGTTCGCTCTCTACGACTAGATAGTAGAGATTCAGACCAGCGTCACTCTTGACAAACCCCATCTTCTGCAAGTAGCCATCTATTCGACCATGCCACACTCTTGGTGCCTGCTTCAGCCCATACAAGGCTTTCTTCAGTCTACATACATGAGATTTCTTCTCATGAGTTTCAAAGCCCTCTCGTTGTTCAATGTATACTTCTTCTATTACCTCGTTCAAAAATTTCGTCTCGACATCCATCTGATGGATATCCCATCCCATCTGGGTTGCAAGAGATATCACAGTCCTAATAGATGTATACCTGGCTACTGGGGCGAAGGTTTCCTCACAGTCAATCCCTTCCTTTTGAGCATACCCCTTAGCCACAAACCTGGCCTTGTATTTTTCAATACTGACGTCCGCAGCATAGTTGATCTTGTAGATTCATCTTGAACCTACCACAGATCTGTATTGAGGCCTTGACACCACCTCCCAGACATCATTTACCATTATGGAGTTATACTCCTCCACCATCACATCTAGCTAGCCCTGATGCTGAGCTGCCTCCTTGAAGCTGGCAGGCCCTCCATCCTGAGCTACTAATGCCTGATACCTGTCTCGTTGTTTTTGCTCCCTTTTACTGGTCCTTGGCTCTCCGATGAAGTTCTTTGCATCATGCAAAATCTGACAAAGTTCCCTACTGGTTCTTCCTCTGCCAACAAACGCTTATGTTCGCTCCTCTTCCTCATCCTGAGAATCTTCCTAATATGAGGAAGGATTCTTCACTTCCGTTGGCTGAAGAGGCATGACCAACGGATCCTCTTTCGACTGCTCCTTGGAAGGCATTTTGCGAGATCTTCTGAAAGCTCTGTCCTCCATGAACTTTACATCTCGTTGTACTACTACCTTCCTGCTCCCTAGAAGATAGATCTTGTATGCCTTAGCATTCTCGCTATATCTTGCCAGATACCCCTTTTCTGTAGTCTGATCCAGCTTCTTCCTCTTTTCTTCGACTATGCGACAATATGCCAAACTCCCAAATATCCTGAAATGACTGACTTCAGGTGTCTTCCCAGTGAAGACTTTCTCTGGAGTAATCTTGCCCAATGCCCGATGAGGAGTCCTATTCTGAACGTGGACAGCTGTGTTGCATGCTTCTTCCCACAGGAATTTTGGCATATCCTGATCATACAGCATGGCCCTAGCTGCTTCTACAATAGTCTTGTTTTTCCTTTCTACCACCCCATTCTGCTCCGGATTGTAGGGAGTTGTCCACTCTCTTCTAATGCCCTCCTTAGCGCAATAATCAGTGAAGTCCTTATCGACATATTCTCCACCATTATCTAAGCGCAAAACTTTTATTTTCTTACTTGTCAGATTCTCCACTAGAGCCTTGAACTCCTTGAATCGACAGAAACCCTCATCCTTGGTTTTCAGAAATAGATCCAAGTTTTCCTCGAGTGGTCATCAATGAAGGTAAGGAAATACTCGGCACCGCTGAGAGCTTTGACGGACATAGGTCCGCAGATATCTTAGTGTATCAATCCTAGTACACTCTTGGCCCTGTGGTTGCTCCTAGGAAATGTCGCCTTGGCATACTTTCCTAGAGCGCATCCCCTGCATACATCATCTCGTTCTGTACTCAAATTCGGAACTCCTATTACAATGCTCCTAAGAATTCTCAGAGCTCCATGGTGCAACTGACCCATCCTTCTGTGCCATAGTTCAAGTCTTTGTCCCCATGACTGCCTATTAGTGCCATTGGAGATTCTATTTGTAATATATACAACTGATTACTTTTGATTCCGATCTGCACTTTCTTTTTCCAGCTCGAGTGTTTGACGTATACCTTTTCCTTGATGAAGTAGATGACATAGCCCTTGCCTTGCAGTTGTGACACGGAAAGTAAGTTCATCCCCAATCTTGGCACATGCAGCACATTTGTGGCACGGAACCGCTCTCCCGATTCTGTCTGAAAAACTATGGTACCCTTTCCTACTGGAGTACACTTTGCCTATTTCCCCATGGTGATCTGAAAGTTCATCTTCTCTTCTCGATATTCTGATAAACACTCCCTGATTCCCGTCATATGACACAAGGCTCCATTGTATATATACCATACTTTTGATGATGCAGCACTAGTCATGCACGCCACTTCTTCTTCCAACCTGGAAGCCAACATAGAGAAATCAAAATCTCTCTCTCTTGTGCAATCTTCTGAAAATCTACTTGAGTCCCCTGAGGTGGACGCCTCTGCATCATGGTATCGACCCATAACTGATTTTCCCTTTTCTGTCTCTGATTACTTGCTCTGATACCATGTGAAAATTCTATCACTGCAGCAACTAATTTACTTTTCCTACTTATTTCATCATAAGTTATTCATGAAATTACTTCAACAAACATTAAAATAAATACTGCTACAGATATCACACCGTAGTACAGAAACAAAAATATGCACACATTGACACAGTTATTTTGGACTAATGTCCCCGGAAAATCCCAATGTGGGAAAACCGATGCAGCAAGGGAGGATTTTATTATTCAGCAATTTTCTTGTACAACAGGGTGCCAAACTGGCTTACCCACAAATAGACAAACTTCCAGCACTTTTCTAACCCCAACGTAGGCCCTAATGACCTCTGCTACAGCCTGAAACCCTCTGTGTCAGCCCACTGAGGCTCTCCACAGCCTCTCTGGGTTTCTGCGTCACTCTTGCAACCTCTACGTGGATGACGCAGGCCCTTCTAACTCTACGCAATCTTTGTTGCCTCTGGATGGCTTCCTCTGGCTCTGCGTCTGCCTCTTCTGCACTAATCTCCCATCTCTTTCTTCCGTACTTGCTGCCTCCTAACTGCTCTCCAGACCACTGACTCAATTGCTCAACAAACCCCGCTCTAGAAATTGAACTAACTAGTCTCCCTTAGTGTGTTCTCCAAGTGCCCCTCAAGCCTCCTCTTATACTTTTTCTGTTGACATCTCAATGGTTAAGATTAAGTCCCTAATCAATGATTAAGATTAGATCTGGCCTAATCCATGTCTTTTGGACCATTCTAACACAGATTCATATTAATACACATTAATATTTTATTTTCCCTAAGTTTAGACTTAGAAAAATATTAATTATTTTAATATCTCATGATCTATTTAGAATCTGCCCAAACCCTTTTTGGGTATTGAAGATCTTATGTGCCCCAACCTCTCCACCAAATTTCGCGGCTAGAGCACATCCGATGCTACCCCAAATCAATAGGAAGTATGGCAGAAGAATGGAGATCTTCCTTGAGCAAGGGAGATATGCTACAGATATTCTGAAGAGATTCAGAATACAGGATTGCAGACCCATGACGATGCCCATGATCACCAATTGGAAGAAGATAGATGCAAGAGGGGACAAGGAAGTCGACCCCACCTTGTACAGACAGCTCATTGGATCGCTCATGTATTTGGTTAACACTAGGCTAGACATTTGTTTCATTGTCAATACACTTAGTCGGTTCATGGTAGAACTGAAAATGGTACATTGGGTAGCAGCTAGGCACATTCTTAGATATGTGCATGGAACAGTCGGATATGGGTTGAAATATACTCGAGGATATGATGTCAGATTACGCAGATTCATAGATGCAGATTGGGCATGCAGTTGAGTGGACAGGAAAAGTACATTTGGGTATTGCTTCAGTGTTGGATCAGGGATGGTCTCTTGGTGCAGGAGGAAGCAGAAGTCAGTAGCACTAGGCTCAGCAGAAGTTGAATATATGGAAGCCAACACAGCCACGTGCAAAGCTATATGGCTTAGGAAGAGGCTCGTGAGTTTGTTCAAGAAGAAGATGGAAGCGACCAATGTTTACTATGATAATCAGAGTTGCATAAAGCTCTTTGAGAATCCAGTATTTCATGATAGGTTGAACCACATTGATATCAAATGTCATTTCATCAGAGACTGCATTTAGTGTGGGGCAGTCCAGCTACAACATAAGTTCCCACATGAGATCAAGTAGCAGACATGCTCACGAAAGATCTAGGAAGAGCTGAGTTCATCTAGTTCAGGGAACAGATGGGTATGGTGGAGAACCCATTCAGTAGCAGAAACAAATGGATTCTCAATTGCAGCAGCATCATATGAGAGGCGTTGATTTGTGGTAGCATCGGATGTGTTATAGCCATGAAAATTGGTGGATAGGCTAAGGCACATAAGATCTCCAAGACCCCGAAATGGTTTGGGAAAATTCCACCCGGTTAGGGAGATATTAAAATAATTAATATTTTTAATGGGGTTCCTAAGTTTAAACTTAAGAAAATTAAAATATTAATGAGTATTAATATAAAATTGGGTGAGAATGTTCTAAATGACATGGATCAAGCCAAATCTAATCTTAGCCGTTGATTAGAGACTTAATTTGAGCTGTTGAAGACTCAATAGGAAAAGTAGAAGAGGAGACTTGATGGTCAGTTGGAGATACACCAAGATTGATCAGTCAATTCAATTTTCTGGAACGGGGTTTGCTAAGAAAATTCGAACAAGTGATCTGTTGCAGTGAGGGGCAGTGACTACATAGTAGGAAGGCAAGGATAGTTCCTGAGGGTCAGCGTAGTGAACGAAGAGGCTGACGCAGAGGAAACCTGAGCTACGCAGAGGCAGCTGGGGACTGCGCAAAGGCTGAGGGGCCTGTGTGGGTGATGTAGAAGGCCAGAGAGCCTACGCAGAGGGCCAAAGAGCTAATGTAGAGGGTCAAAAGGCTGACGTAGAGGCTTCAGGAGCTAAACTGAAGCTAGCAGGGCTGACACAGAGCCAAGAGGAAGCGCCGGAAGGATTTTCGTGGGGCAAACTAGCTGAACATCTATCTCCAAGAGGAAGTATTAATGCCGTGTAACAATCCCTGTTGGGTGAGCCATTTCAGCACCCTAGTTGTACTCAAGAATCTGCATAATTATAAAACCCTCAGAACTCTTGCACCGGTTTTCCCGCATTGGGTTTTTCCGGGGACGATTGTCCAAAAATAACGGTGTCCCTTGTGTGTTTGTCTCAGTATTTCAGTTGTTGATCTGTATATGAGTTAAGGTTTCATTTGTGTTTATTTTCAGTATTTATATTGATAAATAACTTGTTAATGTAATAAACAAGTAGGGGAATTTAAACCAGAAGATGTAGTAGGGATTTCTAACGTGTTCGACTTAGAAATTTCAAAATGGTATCAGAGCATTGCAAATCACAGGAGGACTGAAGGCATCAGCAATATCGGAAATTTGCAGCAATAGCAGTTGTCCCGAGAGACAGAGTTGCTCTTAAGCAAAACGCAGCAGAGAAGGAGTGACGCAGAGGGCTTGCGTCATCATTTCGAGCTAGAGAGAGGGCCAACGCAGAGGTAGAGAAAGAAAAGAGAGGCTCATGAAGAGCCACGTTATCCTACTCAACCAGGTAGGATTGATGCAGTTGGCCAGAGGAGTGATTTAGCCTTTGTCGGGATTGCGGATAGCTGGAAGGCTTAGTTTCTTCAGTTGTCGGGGCCTAGGAAGTTGTGGGCAGATTGTGGATTAGGAAGTTGGTGCGATG
Organism: Pinus taeda; assembly: GCA_000404065.3. NCBI lineage: Eukaryota > Viridiplantae > Streptophyta > Pinopsida > Pinales > Pinaceae > Pinus > Pinus taeda. The sequence continues at coordinate 104,162 of APFE030495821.1, read as the reverse complement.
TTGTTTATGTCGAAGCAGAACAATACCTAACAGGGCAAAACCAAGGTAGAGGGAGTCACTGCCTTAACAAATTTCTAGCCAAGAAATCCAATCTGAGTTGGAGTTGCAAAGAGGATTAGAGAGGGGGGGTTCAACATTTGGCGGGAAGATTTTTAGGAGGGAAATCAGGACTTAGAGGGAGATTTCCAGGAGGGAAGTTGAAACTCAGAGGGAGTCCAGAAGAGGAGCAGATATGGCAGTGAATGGACTGAGGGATCAGGACAGGTTGGACTGGGCTTCCAACTTTGTCATCTGGAAGGCCAAGATCCTGGTAGTCCTGGATAAACATCACATTAAGGCCTTCGCCTTGAGAACCGTGGCTATCCCAGTCGACCCAGCTGATAATGAGAATTATGAGGATGTAATGGCGACGACAAAGCGCATAATCCTTGACGGGTTCGAAGATCATGTCGTACCACATATTGCTGAAAAGAACACAGCAAAGGAGATGTGGGATACTTTGACGACCTTGTATCAAGGCATTTCCGTGCAGCGGAAGATGCTACTGTAGAATCAGTTGCGGACGTATCAGATGCAGAAAGGGGAGAAAATAGATATCTTCCTCCTCAAATTGCAGGAGATTTGGGACCAACTTACTTCCATAGGGGCCACGCCGGATCAAGAATTCATGCTGAGGACCGCCCTGAATGTAGTCTCCGAGGAGTGGGAGACATTTGTCCAAGGGATTGGGGCAGAACTACTCTTCCAGAGTTGGAAGAGATGTGGGTAGCTCTTCGCCAAGAAGAGATCAAACGGTTGACCAAGGCGGGTTGTAGTGGCAAGGGAAGTCGAATCAAGAAAGAGGAGGAGGAGGATGCGGCTCTAACATTGCGGGACAACAGGGAAAGAGGAAGAAGAAGGATATCTCCAAGGTAAAGTGCTTCCATTGTGGGGAGCTGGGACATTATGCATCCCAGTGTCCCAGGAAGAAGAAGGGAGAGGCTTTCGACTCCAAGGTAGCTCCGGCTAAGGCAGAGAAAGAAGTCAAGACTGATGATCACTGTGCCATGAGTGCTCATGCACCTCTAGAGAAGAAGTGGGGAGACATCGAGTTGTAGTTAGGAGGACTACATACTAGGGCCAGGATCCTTGAGGTGCCCAAACTGTTGGATCATATCCGGCTACGGGAGCCCTTAACGACAGTGGCAGGATGACAGATGTCGGGAAGAAGCAAGTTGCGATGGAGCGACAAGGCAATGCTAGAGTGCAGAGGTCTGTAGCGGCGCAGTGGGGGTTGCAGCAATGTGAGAGGCACAATGGTGTTTGCAACAGTGCGAGAGGCACATAGGTGGTTACAACACTGCGAGAGGCACAGAGGTATTTGCAACAGTGCAGAGGTAGCAGAGGGAGCACAGGATAGCAACAGAGGTAGCTTCAGCATCAAGAGGCTTTCGGACTGACAAGGATGTCAGTATTTAGGAGAAGATCAGTTACTTACTTCTCAGTAACTGAGTTGCAGTGCACCAGTTAGCAGTGGCAGTGCTATGGGCATGTGTTGAGAGGGAGCTGCAGTACATATGTAGCAGTGGCAGTGGTAGTGTCATGGGAAGTAGTACAGGAAGCAGCAGTGTAGTGGATGTTGGGCAGCAAGCCAAGCATCAGCACAGGTACCGATGCGGAAGGATCGGTGTGATGTTTTAGTGGTGGAACATTATTAGAGCACATTCCTCGCTAAGAGGGAGTGTTGATTTGTGGTAGCATCGGATGTGCTCTAGCCATGAAAATTGGTGGAAAGGCTAAGGCACATAAGATCTCCAAGACCCAAAAATGGTTTGGTGAAATTCCACCCGGTTAGGGAGATATTAAAATAATTAATATTTTTAATGGGGTTCCTAAGTCTAAACTTAGGAAAATTAAAATATTAATGAGTATTAATATAAAACTGGGTGAGAATGTTCTAAATGACATGGATCAAGCCAAATCTAATGTTAGCCATTGATTAGAGACTTAATCTCAGTCGTTGAAGACTCAACAGGAAAAGTATAAGAGGAGGCTTGAAGGTTAGTTGGAAATACACCAAGATTGATCAAACAATTCAATTTTCTAGAGCGGGGCTTGCTGAGAAAATTCGAACTAGTGATCTGTTGCAGCGAGGGGCTGTGAGTACATAGCAGAGAGGCAGGGATAGTGCCTGAGGGTCAGCACAGTGACCGAAGAGGCTGACGCAGAGGCAGCTCGGGACTGCGCAGAGGCTGAGGGGCCTGCATGGGTGATGCAGAAGGCCAGAGAGCCTACCCAGAGGGCCAGAGAGCTAACGCAGAAGGTCAGAAGGCCGATGCAGAGGCTACAGGAGATGAGTTGAAGCTAGCAGGGCTGACACAGAGCCAAGAGGAAGCACCAGAAGGATTTTCGTGGGCCAGACTAGTTGAATATTTGTCTCCAAGAAGAGGTATTACTGCCGTGTAACAAGCTCTATTGGGTGAGCTATTTCGGCACCCTAGTTGTATTCAAGAATTTGTATAGTAATAAAACCCTCAGAACTGCTGCACCGATTTTCCCACATTGGGTTTTTCTGGGGACGACTGTCCAAAAATAACGGTGTCCCTTGTGTATTTGTCTCAATATTTCAATTATTGATCTGTATACGAGTTAAGGTTGCATCTGTGTTTTTTTCAGTATTTATATTGATAAATAACTTGTTAATGTAATAAACAAGTAGGAGAATTTAAACCAGAAGATGTAGTAGGGATTTCTAACGTGTTAGACTTAGAAATTTCAACAAGAGGGAGTTTGAGTCCAGATGCAGTGTTGGTAGCAGTTTTGCAGGGTCAGCAGCAGATATGCAACACATATCAGAGTTGCGCAGTGGTTGGTGGGCAGCAGCAGCCAGATATCAACAGTGTAACAAGAGATGATGCAGAGATAGGGTGGTGCTACAGGGGGCAACAACACTAGAATACATTCCTCGTTAAGAGGAAGTGTTAGTTTTTGTAGCACCGGATGTGTTCTAGACACAAAATTTTGTGGAGAGGCTAAAATACATGAGATCTCCAAAACCTAGAAATCGTTTCTAGAAATTCCACCTAGAGAGGATTTAATTAAAATAATTAATCATTTTTTCATGTTTCCTAAGTCCAAACTTAGGAAATATGATTAATTAAAGGGTATTAATTAAGTCATGGTGATAATCTTCTAGAAGAAGACATGAATCGAGTTATAGTTAATCTTAGCCATCGATTATCTTTTAATCTTGGTCGTTGATGTCTCAACGAGAGATTATAAGAAGAAACTAGATGGGAGTTAGAGAACACACCCAACAGTTACTCAGTTGCCCAAGTAGATCGATTTTCTCAGTCGCTGAATTTCAGTAGAGGAGATAGAGCCAGAGGGTGAGTTGCAGGAAAGAGAGAGAGAGAGGGTATCAACAGTGGTTCGGGAAGTGCAAAACGAATTCCGAAAGAGACAGCATGAGGAGAGACGCAATCCACTAGAGCAATGCGCAAAGGGTGATGCAAAGCACCAGTGTATGGAGAGAGGGTCCACCTCGGGGTCAGGGAGTCACTGTGGAGAGTGAGAAATTTATCACTAAATTTCTCTCACTATTTTTCCGTTGTCTTTACTGTCTGAATTCTTGTACTTGAATTACTGTTGAAGAATTAATAAAGAAACCCTCATCTGTTGCACTGGTTTTCCTACATTGGGTTTTTCTTGGGTCAATTGTCCAAAAATATCTGTGTCAATATTTTGATGTGTGTGCTAGAATTTTTCTAATTTTCCAACATTTATTTTTCCGCAGTACTTTTTTGTGAAGGTTGTAGCGCATATGTTTTAATATTTGTCGTAGGAAACTATAAATAGTTTGTTTAATTAATTTAACAAACAAAAGGGTTCAATCCTAAGGGGGTTTTTTGGAGCTCTGCAACCCTAATGGTCATGCGGCCATGAGGTAGGCGGCACGGAAAACCACGAATACAGTCAGACAGAGGCACTAAAACCAAGAGATTGCATCAATGACAGAGGAATATAGGAGGGGAGAGATCCCATCCTATAGAGATGCAGCGGCAGTTGAAGGACCGAGCAACAACAAACTGGACGAGGAAACAAAGACACAAGGACCTATCCTCAAAGCAAGATGGATGCAGGAAGTAGAGGCAAATGCTTACCGTGTGTAGTGGAAAAACCGAGATTCATTATTCCCATGAATAAACTTGAGCGCTATAGAAGCTATATGAAGGACCACGCATTAAAATGCAAGTTTATTGGCGTATGGCCGTCAGAAAAAGACCTAATCACATGGATACAGCAAAAATGGCAACCCCGAGGCCACATAGAGCTGAAGCTGGGCGCACGAGACTTCTTTACGGTAATTTTCTCAAACCTGCAAGATAAAGAAAGAGTGTTTGAAAACGGTCCATATTTTCATAATAATGCAGGTTTATTCATGAGGTACTGGGAGGAGTGTTACAACCCTGATAAAGAGAAATTCCTAGCAGCTTCGGTTTGGGTAAGACTGTTTGGATTACCAATGGATTTTTGGGACCCTAAGATTCTAGAAGGAATAGGAAATACCATAAGAAGCTTTGTCAAAATAGTCGAATCAACAAAGAAGGGAAGATACACTTCTTATGCAAGAATCTGTGTCTATATGAACATAGCCGACCCGATTCCGGGGGCAATTGAGCTAGAATACCATGAAGAGTTATGGCAGCACGCGCTGGACTACGAGCACATCCCTTTCAGATGCAAAAAGTGTCATGAATATGGGCATCTTTATAAGGAATGTCCTCTTAATTCAGAAGAGGAAGAATGAAGAAGCAAGCAACAGAGGAAATATCAAGAAAATAATAAAGGGTTTCAGGAGATAAAATATAAAAAAAGACCCACAAAAGAAAACCCCAAGGAAGAAAGGAACAACCAGCCAAAACAAATAAGGCAAACAGATTTGAAATTCTACAGGTAGAAGAAGAGGACAAAGAAATTCGAATAATGGACTATCAGGAAGAGAAGGAACAAGAGGGCAGCCCAAGCCAAGGCGCAAACAATACAAAGAGGAAAACCCAAAGTGAAACAACGGAAAAGGTAGGAAAGGAAAAGGGGGAGAATCGGGAAAGTGAAGCAATGGAAATCGATACCAGTAGAGGGGAAGATCCAACGTCAGAAGAAGAAATCCTGAGGAAACTTCTAGACGAATGGAGACACTTGGATGAAAGGCTCATCCCAGAAGAGGATAAAAAATTATACAGGGAAACCTTTCAAAAATATAAGGAAAAACAAAATCAAGGAAAGACAGGAATGACTGAGCAACTAGGCATCCAACCTAAAAACAACCAAGATCAACAAAGTAAAGCGAAAGGAGGAAAAAAAGAGGCAGAAGGAATATTCAGGAATCAATACAGATCATGGGAAAAATGCTAGTAAACAGTGGAAGAGTAGTACTGCTCTCAGTGGTTTTCCACCAAACAACACCAACCACCCAATGATAATTACATCCTGGAACATATGGGGACTTAACAGTAAAGGTAAACAGAGATACCCAGCAGAAAGAATCAAAAGAGAAAAACCCCAAATTATGTTGTTACAGGAAATAAAAATAACAAGGGGGAAAATGGAGGAGATCTTAACTAAAATCAAACCTACATATGAATGCATGACAATTGATGCAAAACGCAGTGAGGGGGGAATTGCAATATTATGGAACCCTGCGGAAGTCATAGTTGACTACTGGATAGGAATGAAAATGATTCTTTCTGGGAGATTCAGACTTATAGGCCACAGAGACCGGTTCTTGGTCTCGACAGTTTATGGACCTCATATAATAGTGGAAAGAGGAAGTTTCCTCCTCCAACTGCAACAGTTAGGAAATTTGCACACAGAAAAGTTATGGCTGATAGCCGGCGACTTTAATATGACAACCTCAAAAGAGGAAAAGAAAGGGGGACTGCAAAGGGAAGAGCCAAACATGGAAAGATTCAAGGACATACTGTCAACACTAAAAATGATAGACATACATACCATTAATGGAAAATTCACTGGGAACAACCGTAGAGGAGGAAGCAAGCAAATAGCTTCTAGGCTTGACAGGTTTCTAGCAACAGAACATTTCATAGGGAAAGACTTCTATGAAGCGACAATTATACCATGTCAAGGATCAGACCATTGGCCCATAAAACTAAAAATCGCCATGAACCATCAAAATTAGAACAAACCCTTCAGGTTCGAGGCTTTCTGGTTGCGAGATCCAACCTTCATAGGAAAAATGGAGCAATGGTGGAAGAACAATGAGATTGAAATAAAAGAAAGAAACAAGATGCATACCCTATAGTTAAGATTAAAGGATCTCAAAGGCAAAATAAAGAAGTGGAATAGAGAGGAATTTGGACATATTCGAAAAGACCAAGAAAAGCTTCAGACAGAAATGAAAAGAATACAACAGAAAATCATAGAAGATGGGAGAACAGAGGAACTAGTAGAGGAAGGAGTGGTACTAAATAGGCTAGAGGAAAGAAAAAAACAGGAGGAAATTTTATGGAGACAAAAGTCAAGAATACAATCGCTGAAAGAGGGGGTGAGAAACACGAAATTCTTCCACAAGGCCATACAACAGCATAGACAGCATAATAGAACATTCTCTCTAAAAGATAATCAAGGCAATAGGTTAACTCAGAAAGAGCATATGGAGAGTCTGCTGATACAGCACTTCAAAGGAATCCTGACTGAGACGCAAAGCAATAGAGAGGAAGATATAGCAAAAATAAGTCAATATATACCCAGAAGGGTGTGAACAAAACATGGCACTCCTAAGGGTGATAACTGAAAAAGAAGTAGAAGAGACAATGAAGACAATGGCAAATAACAAAGCCCTAGGACTGGACGGGTACACCTCGGAATTCTTCCAAGCCACCTAGAGCTTCATGAGGCAATACATTGTAAATGCAGTGGAAGAATCTAGATGCACGAAAAGAATGCACCCAACTTGGAATGCAACCTTCCTCGCCCTGATTCTGAAGACGGAAAAGGCTGAAGAACCTCAAGGTTTCAGACCGATAGCATTATGTAATGTAACTTACAAAATCCTAGCCGCTATAATGGTAAATAGACTAAAATCTATCCTTCCAGAACTTATTTCAGAGGAACAGACAGGGTTCGTGAAAGGGAGACAAATAGTGGACGGAATCATAGTTGCTCAAGAAACGATCCATTCACTGAAGAACTCAAGACACAAGGGAATGACAATCAAACTCGACCTAGCTAAAGCATATGATAAGCTAAGTTGGGAATATCTCCAGAAAATCCTAAAAGCCTACGGGTTCGACGACAAATGGATAGAATGGGTAATGTCTATGATCACCACGCCAATTATGTCCATAATGCTAAACAGGACACCTACAGAAACCTTTAACCTGTCTAGAGGACTCAAACAAAGGGACCCTCTCTCCCCGTTCCTGTTCATAATAGCTGTTGATGGTCTGGGAAGACTAATAAAAGCAAGAGTGAATAGTGGGAAGCTAAAAGGCCTCAGACTGTGGGGAGAAGAACTACCCCTAACACATCAACAATTTGTAGACGACGTCATGATGTATGGACAAGCCAATCTCAAAGAAGCAAAGCAATTAATGGAAATCCTCAAGGATTTTACAAAAGCAACAGGTACAGAGATAAATAAAGACAAAACGAAAATCTACTTCTTCAACACTCCAATGACTTCCCAATCATTCCTAGCTAGAACCATGGGTTTTCGAACATGGAAGTTCCCCACTAAATATCTAGGCATCCAACTAAGTGATAAGCAAAACAGAATTGCTAACTGGGGAGATACAAAGACAAATGGATAGCTAAACTTTCAGGGCTCTAAACACCCTGAGTCGCATCATTCTCCTCAATTCGGTCCTCCAATCAATGCCAATTTATCAAATGACCAGCCAAGCTATACCAAAAACAATATGCCAAAATGGGTGGAAATCTTCAAAAAATTCCTATGGCAAGGGACAAACAAAGCTAAAAAGTGGGCGCTACTATCATGGAAATGGCTGTGCAAAACATTAACAGAAGGAGGATTAGGGCTGCGAGATCCATATATCCTAAACCAAGTAATGGGGGCAAAATTGTGGTGGAGACGGATACAAGGAGGAGAAGATTTGTGGAAAAATTTGTGGGAGAAGAAATATGAGATGGCCAGATCCCCTGAAGGAAAATTGAGAAGCCAATCAGAAAAGAAAAGTTCCGCAATTTGGAACCTGGCAAGATCAAATAGGGACCTGATAAGAGAACATAGTTTTTGGGAAATCAGGGAGGGCGATAAAGAGAACTATTGGAATGAGGCATGGAAACAGAGAGGAAACCTTCGTCAGCAACCTCAACTCCAAGAAATTTACCATTTTACCACCCAAATGGAGGAAGACGCAGTCCGGAACTACTGGCTCCCTGAAAGGGAAGGATACTGGAGAAAATGGAAAACGTAAGAAGACTGGAAAGAAGCACCAGAAATAGAACAATGGGCAAACTACAAAAAGGAGATGGAGACAAGGAAAATAGCACTTAAAGAAGGGATGGACATCATAAGATGAGGAAAACGAATTAAAGGGATGCTTACGACAGCAGAAGGATACTACATAAAGGCTGGTAGCACTAACAATCCTGAAACCAAAAAATGGGATAGAATCTGGAAAATGAAAACTTGGCCAAAGATAGCGTTATTTACCTAGATAATGTCCCACGGGCGAGCTTTAACCTGGGACCAACTGAGAAGGAAGGGGAGGCAAGGTCCGTCGCATTGCGTTCTCTGCCAGGAACAAGAAGAAACGATGGAACACCTAACTAACTCTTGTCAAGTTAGCAATATCCTGTGGCGACACCACCAACAGCTTTTCGAGATTAGCAACAAAGATACAAGCAGTATAAAATTAACAGTAGAAAACTGGAGGAGTAAACCGTACCAAAATGCAATCCTGAATAGAACCTGGAATCTCTCCATAGGGTTCACCCTGTGGAAAATATGGAAAGAAAGGAATCGATTGATTTTTAAGGATGAAGGCAAAGCAACGAAGGATATATCGAACCAAACAGTCCAGAACATAAGAGAAACTATAATCCTAGAGAAGTGGGACGACAAAGACTGGAAAGCAGACCAAACAGAGACACGAATTCTGAACCGTTTGCAACTAAAAATAAGCATCATGACATGGCTGCAAGGAAATATAAGGCCAAAGAAGCAGGAAAAAATCAGCACTACAGGAATCTGCATCAGGGATTCACAAAATTGAATTTTAACGAAGCGGCAAAAGGAAACCTAGGGGAGGCAGGCATAAGAGGAATATTCAAGGATGACAGAGGAAGAATGCTAAGGGTATATGCGATGCACTGTGGAAATGCATCAAATAATGAGGAAGAATTCCATGCGCTAAATAGGGGGATAGAAATAGCCATCCAAGAGGGGTATCAAAAACTCCAGATAGAAGGAGATTCGAAGCTCGTGATAGACATACTCAAACAGTTACAGCATGGAGCATCAGCAGAGAAGCTAAGTCGCAGCGGGCGGACCGCATGGATAATCAAAGAGATAAGCCAACAGTTGAGAAGGATAGCTTACATACTACCTTTCCATGTGAGACGAAAAGGAAATGCACCTGCCGATTGCCTAGCGAACTAGGGATGCAAGAAGGGCGACTAGCAACTGGATGCAAGCGAGGCAAAGATAAACCAAAAGGAGGAAATGGCGCAACTGATACAACTTGTAGAACAAGATAGGAATATGAGCGATCAACTAGAGAATTCGAAGGGAAAAGACCGGAGCGGAGAGGGAAAAGGACAGACGTAGGAAAGGATAGGGGAGGAATAGGACAAGGGAAGTCCGGTGATCGGGAGGATGACGGAGGAGGGCAAAGGAAAGACAAACCCCGAGAGTACAGGGGATGAGCTAGAAAGGAACGTCAGAGGAGAGGGAAAGACAGAGAAATCGAAGACGGGCAGCAGAATAAAGACAAGTGGCAGAGCAGAGTCAGAAATCCTACGGCAAGAGTAGCCGGGAGAGGGAAGAAGTTAATGCAGGACAACGGTGGACAGGACATGAGGGCAGCATCCCAAGGCAAGGGGGAAGGGATGCGTGCCAAGGAAAAGATAGGACAGCTGCCGGTAAAGACAAGAGCCGGGAATGAAAAAGAAATAACGCTCAAGGAAAAGTGGAAAGAGGCATTATGCATGCAGACGAGAACGAAGAAAGGTGACAAGAAAGGAAGAGGAGGCAGCAAGAATACGCAGAAGGTGGAAGAAAGGCGAAGCTTGGTAAGCGGGTATGTAATACTTCTGGCCCTAAATCCTGAAAGCTTAAATTGTTTGAGAAGTAGGTTAGGATTGTGGTATGGTAAGCAAACCTGGTGTTGTTATTTCAATTGCGATAGCATTCTCAGTGGAATGAAAGAAAACAGACCCGAAGAGATCTCGTCTGCTCTGGACAGAGAGAAGGAGAGGAGAGGTGGAGAACCTAATAAAAACGAGGGCATACCTGAACAAAATTTCAACAATTCCCACCTTAGAATATGGGTCCTAGCAAGACTCGCTAGAGGGAAAAGCAGAATGCCTGCAGCCCCGAGAGAAGTAAGTTGGGAAAGGAAAACCCAGAGCTCCTGGGAGATGGCATTGCATCCTAGGGGGAGGGTACAGAAAAAAGCTCACAGAAACCTTGCTGACAAGCCTGAGAAAATTGGGCTAAGGGGAGGCCTTTTTAGCCTGAATCTAGCCAAGGGCGAGGCCTCGGGAGAGAAGAGGCAAAAAAAGTAGGAGTGGAATTCCTGCGTGGGCTGGGAAAAGAAGCGTAACCACCGTTACCCCATGACCTAGGGAATTAAAAAAGTCGGAGCCAAATTCAGTTGGGTAGGAAACCAGGCGTTGGGAAACACAAGAAGAAGGGTGGGGGGAAAACCCGGGGAAAATGATATAAACCTATATAATATGGCTGACATAAGCTTTGATTCTGTGATAGGTTTAGCAACAGAACATGGAAAGCACGTAAAACAGGTCAAGGAGCAAAAGTTTAAAAGCTTCATACGCCAAGCTGAAAGCAGAATGTCTCCTAGGAGAAGCAAGAGGACAATTAAGAAAGACGAAGGAACAAGCATCCAGGGAAAGAAAAGAGGCAGGAAGCAAGACGGAGACCACATAAAGACATCATTGATTCCTACATGGAAGGAAATCCGAAGGAAGTCAGAGACCAGATTAATAGCTGGGAGCGAGATCTAAGAGACAATCTTAGATACAGAGACATACCCATGGAGGAATCGGAAAGAATGGTGCAAGACCCCGGGCAATGAATGGAAAACAATCCCTGTTCAAAAAGACCCTGCACCAGTACTAGATCATGAAAAATGTCGTGGCACGAGCCATGACCCTCCACTGCGAGCACATGGAAGGAGAAGTATTTGACAAACAGGAAGATAGAAAGAAGAAGGACCCTGTCCGAGCTGAACTTCTCAAGGAAATAGCGACCATACAGATACAGACTTACCAGAACAATCTTGCCCTGGGAAGGATTGAACAGACCCTGACAGCGATAAAGTGGAAACTAGAACAGAGATGCGAGATGCCAGACTCTAGTGCAAAGACACCAGCTCCGGTAGTATCCTCAGATGAGGATTACAAGTGAACCAGAATGTTTTGATTTTTGAATTTTGAATTTGATGAATAAAACAAGCATGTTTATTTCGATCTTTAGAAATAGCAGTAGAGACAGTCAACATAGAAACAGTGGATGGATTGTTATGAACTTATTCAAATTTTGAACTGGATTTAAAGCTGACCGGTGGTCACCTGGTTTCCTTCGGGCGGGTGATTACCTGGAGCAAATGGATGTAAAAAACTTTTGAAAATAGCTAATACATAAAGACCTGCCAAGTTTACAAAAAAAAAATTTAACAAACAGAGGAAATATTATCCAGTAGGATTCCTGGCTTAGGAATTTTCACATGGTATCATAGCTCAGCTTGGAAGTCGGAGAGCTCAGTGGCAGAAAGGAAGAGGAATTTTGAAGCTTTGCGTAGGCAGCTGTTCGAAACCCTCAGAGGCAACGCAGATCCTTTGGCCAGGAAAGTCGGTTTTGAGGAAAAATTTATTTCTTTGAGAGAGTTGACAAAGAATAAATTTTCCAGATCAAAGATTACCAAAGGCAGAGGGAGCAACAACATTTTCCTTCCAAAGCAGACCTTCAGCTGGGTTGCAGTTATTTTGCAGCAGTTTGCTATTGCAGAATAACGTCAGGGAGGAAAGGAGAAATAGCACATATAATCATCAATAGAATCAATAGTCAAGAAGCCTCGGAATTATCTTCTAGGTTGGAGGATGAGTTCGCGTGCCTGTCAAGTTCAGCATCATTTGGTGTTTGGTATATTGATAATGGAGCTTAAGCTCATATGACAAGAGTTAGAGAATTTTTTTCTAGCTATCAAGAGGATCAGATGGACTTCCATATCACTATGGGCAACAAAACTAAATGTACTCCAGTAGGGAGAGGCTCCATAGAATATCAGACAGAAATAGTGACCAACACTAGCGCTGCTAATGTACTACATGTGCCAGGATTGGGTATGAACCTAATTTTAGTGTCCTATTTACAGGGCAAGGGGTACGATGTACACTTCGTGGGGAAGAAAGTGTATGTCAAACACTGTAGTTGGAAGAAGATGAGATAGATTGGAGCTCAGAGCAACAGGTTATATAAGTTGCAGCTCGATTTTCCAATGGCACTGATAGGTAGTGATAATAGTAGTGGGAAGGAGCTGAATGAACTATGGCACAGGAGAATGGGACATTTACAGCATGGAGCACTAAGGATGCTCAAATAAACTATAACAGGAGTTACAGTTCTCAACACAGAGCATGATGATGTGTGTAGGGGATGCGTACTTGGGAAGTACATAAAGGCAACATTTCCTAGAAATGACAGCCGAGAAAATGGCGTGTTGGGATTGATACACTAAGATATTTGTGGTCCTATGTGCATTAGAGCTTTTAGCGGTGGCGAATATTTCGTCACCTTTATTGATGATCATTCCATGAAGACCTGGATCTATTTCTTAAAGACCAAAGATGAGGTCTTTGATCGGTTCAGAGAATTCAAGGCTCTCGTAGAGAACACGATAGGGAAAAAGATCAAGGTGCTACGTTCAAATAATGGTGGAGAATACACAAATAAAGACTTCACAGACATCTACGCAAAGGAAGGCATCAAAAGAGAATGGACAACTCCGTATAATCCTTCGCAGAATGGAGTAGCAGAGCGAAAGAACTAAACAATAGTTGGGGCTGCAAAGGCTATGACGTATGACCATGATTTGCCTAGATTTTTATGGGCGGAGGCATGCAACACAGCGGTGTACATTCAAAACAGAACACCTCATAGAGCATTGGGTAAGAAAACGCCAAAGGGGGTCTTAAAAGGAAAGAAGCCTGAAGTAAGTCATTTGAGGATATTCGGGAGTGTGGCTTACTGCCACATACGAGATGAAAAGCACAGTAAATTGGATCAGACTACAGAGAATGGGTTCCTTGTAGGGTATAACGAGACCTCAAAGGCATATAGGATCTACATTCCTAGCAGCAGGAATATTGTAGTGAGGTGAGATGTAAAGTTCATGGAAGACAAAGATTTCAGAACATCTTGAGAAATGCTTGCAGGTAATGAGTCAACAGAAGTTTTGTTAGTCCAGCAGCAGGGACAGCAAGTGAGACAAGGAGGAGGACAGTCACAAGGATCGAGTACAGTGACCAGTACCAGTATCTCCTCAGGGGTAGGATATCTAGGGAGTCCTCAGTAGAAGGAGCAGCAGAAAAAGGAGGAGGAATTGATTGAACCTCCCACCAGCAATGGTAGAGGCAATAGGGAAGTGCATCAAACCTCAAGGGACACAAAGGAGTTTGTCGAACCTCCTAGGACAGACAAGAGACAACGCAAGTAGCCTGACGGATATCAAGATTTGGTAGCTCAAGATACAGAACCCTCCAGCTTTCAGGAATCTGCATAGCATCAGGGGTGGGTGGATGCCATGGTAGAAGAATACAGTTCTATCATGACAAATGATGTTTGGGAGGTAGTGCCTAGACTAGAAGACATATGAGTTGTAGGTTCCAGATGGATCTACAAGATCAAGTAAGCTACAGATGGCAGTGTAGAGAAGTACAAGGCTAGATTCGTGGCAAAGGGGTATGCATGGAAGGAAGGGATAGACTATGAGGAGATATTTCCCCAAGTTGCCAAATATAACTCTATCAAATCTGTTATATCCCTAGCCACTATTAGTTTTTGGTAGCATCGGATGTGCTCTAGCCATGAAGATTGGTGGATACGCTAAGGCACATGAGTTCTAAAGAACCCAGAAATCGTTTGGTGAAATTCCACCCGGATTGTATTTCATTAAAATAATTAATATTTTTTATGGGGTGCCTAAGTCTAAACTTAGGAAAATTAAAGTATTAATGGGTATTAATCAAAATATGGGTGAAAATGATCTAGAAGGCAGATCAAGTCAGGTTTTAATCTTAGCGGTTGATTAGAGACTTAATCTCGGTCGTTGAAGTCTCAACGAGAAAAGTATAAGATGGAGGCTTGGGGTTCATTTGAAAAGACACACGGAGTGAACGAATTGATCTAGAGTTCAATTTCTGGGGCTAGGACGCTGAGAATTTCGAACTAAGTGATCATTCTACAGCAGAGGGGCAGGGATAGTTCGGGGGTACTATACTGAGAGGCAGAGATATGCTAGTGGAGGTAGCGCAAAGCTAGAAGGACTAACGCTAGGCTAATCTGGGCCCACGCAGGCCCGACGCAGAGCCAGAAGGGCAGCACAAAAGCAGAAGTTCCCCTCACGCAGAGAGCCGAAACTGTCAGGGAACTACTGGAACAGCAGGGAAGGTTGACGCAGAAGGCAAAAGAGATAGCGCAGAGCTGACGTAGAGTCTGTAAGGCTGCCGTAGGGCCTAGCGGGGCCAGCGCAGAGTTAGCCGGGGTTAGCCAGTTTTGCTGCCGAATTTGCCAGAATCTGCAGGGTGAAGTGAGGTAAAACTCACTCAGTTTTCCGCCATTGTATTTTCTCTATCACTAGATTGCCGAGAGAGCATCCAACATTGTATTCAGAACTACTGCTTAATAATAGAAAACCCTCAGAGTTCTTGCACCGGTTTTCCCGCATTTGGTTTTCCCGGGGCCTATTTTGTCTAAAAATAACTGTCCTATGTATCTTGTTCTTTGCTCAATTTTTTGTTTCATGTAATCAAATTTAAAGTAGTGTACGCTGCAGAAGTAATTTACTTCAGTATTCAGAAAATAACTTGATAATGTATATTAAAATCAAGTAGGAGAAGTAAATTCAGTTTTTGCTACAGTAGGGGTTCTTTGGACTAGGAATTTT
Source organism: Pinus taeda (assembly GCA_000404065.3). Classification (NCBI taxonomy): domain Eukaryota; kingdom Viridiplantae; phylum Streptophyta; class Pinopsida; order Pinales; family Pinaceae; genus Pinus; species Pinus taeda. Next base: position 88,791 of record APFE030495821.1, on the reverse strand, counting down.
CACATGGTATCAGAGCGTTGATTTTGAAACAGGAAGAGCAAATCCAGCACTGAGAAGAGACGCCAATAACTGCATTTGGCAGCAATTTGAATCCCCTTGAAGGGATTGTGCAATCCTTGCCAGCAAAGCAGAGGTTCCGAGGAAATCTCTCTCTAAGAGAGTCAACAGAGAGGTATGATTTCTGGTTTGTGAGCTTGTAGAGGCAGAGGGAGTGACGCAGAGCCTCAACACAGTGCTTGAAGGGCGCAGTTTCTGTCGGGGCAGAAATCCGTCAGAAAAGATCGAAGACACATAGAAGAGGAATTTTCTCCTCAAAGGACTTTTCTTGCCAAAAGTTTGAATTTTTCACTTACCAGGCAGCAGACCAGTGCTGCGCAGTAACTAGAGGAGTCAATTCGACAGTTTGGGTGAGATGGCATCACATGGACTCAGAGATCAGGACAGGTTGGAAGGAGCTTCCAGATATGTCATATGGAAGACCATAATCTTAGTTGTTCTAGAGGAGTACGATCTCGAAGCTTACGTCAAGAATGTTGTGGCTGTTCCTGCGGACAATAATCAGAATAAGACGTACAAGGCCAAGAAGGGAAAGGTGAAGAGGTTCATACTCGATGGAGTTCAACATCATGTGGTCTCACACTTGCAAGGCAAAGATACAACCCGAGAAATGTGGGAAGTTTTATCTTCACTATATGAAGGTTCTTCTGAACAGCGGAAGATGTACTTAGAACAAAAGTTGCAGCGGACATTGATGCAGAAGGGAGAAGGAGTTAACTCTTATCTTCAACGTCTTCGAGACACTAGAGACTAGCTTGTTGTAGTGGGGTCTACTCCTCAGTCTACCACGATGGCAAGGACGGCCCTGAATGAAGTCTCGAATGAATGGCAAGTCTTCGTACAAAGTATATTGGGCAGGGATAGACTACCTTCATGGGAGGAGATGTGGGCAGCTCTTCAACAAGAAGAATTAAGGAGGGACCTTGTCAAGCTCAACCTCGATGGTAGCAGTGGGAGTGGCACGAAGACTAAGGAGGATGAGGAGAACGCAACTCTAGCATCAAAGGGACAATAGAAGCAGAAGCGAAGGGACATTTCGAAGGTGAAATGTTTCAGATGTGGTGAGATGGGCCACTTTGCATCCTAGTGTCCTTTGAAGCAAAAGGATAAGGATGAGAAACATGATCCTAAGGTTGCTCCAGAAAAAATTGACAAAGATGAGTTCTCCGTTAGTGCCCACACATCTCCAGGAGGGAAATGGGGCGATATTGAGCTATAGTCAAGAGGAATACATGTGGGTAGGATCCTTGAGGAAGTCCACCTCTTGGATCAATTCCTTGCTATGAGAGCCCGAGATTCAGCAGTAGAGAGATGGACTTAGTGTCAGATGATGCAGTGGATTGTTTAGAGAGAAAGATGCAGTAGCCAGAGACCAGAGACAGATTGGCGCAGAGCAAGGTTGGCAGCAGTGCAGATGGCACAGTGCAGAAGTCAACAGCAGCGCAAAAGATTCAGAGGGTCAGAGACTAGTAGCAATCATATTCCAACATTCATGGTATTATGCTTAACACAGTTAAGTTCAGTAATTTTGGATGTTTTTCAGTTGCTTCTCTCAGCAACTGAGTTGCAGTACGAATGCAGTGTTAGCAGTGGCAGTGCTAGCAGCGTAGCAGATGTAGCATTTGAGAGGGAATTGTAGTACAGATGCAGCAGTGGCAGTGGCAGTTTCATGGGTAGCAGTACAGTTGCAGCAGCAGCATAATGTTGGTGGCAGCAGCAGCATAATGTTGGTGGCAGCAACAGTGCGGAAAAGAGGTGCTTCAGATACAGAGCAGCATGCAATTGGACATTGTTGCTAGAGCTCTTTCCTCACTAAGAGGGAGTGTTATTTTTGGTAGCATCGGATGTTCTCTAGCCATGAAAATTGGTGGAGAGGCTAAGGCACATGAGTTCTAAAGAACCCACAAACCGTTTGGTGAAATTCCTCCCAGATTGTATTTTATTAAAATAATTAATATTTTTAATGGGGTGCCTAAGTCTAAACTTAGGAAAATTAAAGTATTAATCAAAATATGGGTGAGAATGATCTAGAAGGCGGATCAAGTCAAATTTTAATCTTAGCCTTTGATTAGAGACTTCATCTCGGCTATTGAAGTCTCAATGAGAAAAGTATAAGGAGGAGGCTTGGGGTTCATTTGAAAAGACACACGTAGAGAACGAATTGATCTGGAGTTCGATTTCTAGGGCTAGGAAGCTGAGAATTCGAACTAAGTGATCATTTTGCAGCAGAGGGGCAGGTATAGTTTGGGAGTACTGGACAAAGAGGCGAAGAGACGCTAGTGGAGGCAGCGTAGCAGCTAGAAGGACTGACGCTAGGCCAATTTGGGCCCACGCATGCCTGACACAGAGCCAGAAGGGCCAGCGTAGAAGCAGAAACTGTTGCCACATAGAGAGTCGGAACTGTTGGGGAACTGCCGGAACAGCCGGGAAGGTTGACGCAGAAGGCAGAAGAAACAACGCAGAGCTGACGTAGAGTCTGTAAGGATGACGCAAGGCCTACACAGGTCTAGCGCAGAGGTAGTCGGGGTTAGCCAGTTTTGTTGCCGGATTAGCTGAAATCTGCTGGGTGAAGTGAGGTAAAACTCACTCAGTTATCCGCCATTGTATTTTCTCTATCACTGGATTGTCGAGAGGGTATCCAGTATTCTATTCAGAACTATTGCTTAATAATAGAAAACCCTCAGAGTTGTTGCACCAGTTTTCCCGCATTAGGTTTTTCCAGGGACTATTTTGTCCAAAAATAACTATGTCCTATGTATCGTGTTCTTTGCTCAGTTTTCTTGTCCTATGTAGTGTAGGTTGCAGAAGTAACTTACTTCATTATTCAGAAAATAACTTGATAATGTATATTAAAATCAAGTAGGAAAAGTAAATTCAGTTTTTGTTGCGGTAGGGGTTCCTTGGACTAGGAATTTTCACAGAAACGCAATTAGGATGGGAGATTCACCAGATGGACATCAAGACAACATTCTTGAACAAGGTGATAGAAGAGGTGTATATAGAGCAGCCTGAAGGCTTCGAAACTCATGAGAAGCACACTCATATATGCAGGTTGAAGAAACCCCTATATGGGCTCAAACAGGCACCCAAGGTGTGGTATGATCAGATTGACAATGATGCAGATCCCAATCTCTGCTATTTGATGGTGGAGAATGAGCCTCTCTTCTAGTTTTGTATGTACATGGCCTGTTTTTGACAGGAACATCGAGGCTCATAAAGGACTGCAAGAGGAACCTTGAAGCAGAATTTGACATGAAGGATATGGTGTTGATGCACTATTTTCTAGGATTGGAAGTATGGCAGAAGAATGGGGAGATCTTCCTTGGGCAAGGAAGATATGCTATAGATATTCTAAAGAGATTCAGAATGCAGGATTGCCGACCCATGACGACGCCCATGATCACCAATTGGAAGAATATAGATGGATTAGGGGGTAAGGAAGTCAACCCCACCTTGTCTAGACAACTCATTGGATCGCTCATGTATCTGGGTAACACTAGGCCAGACATTTGTTTCGTTGTCAATACCCTTAGTCACTTTATGGTAGAACCAAAAAGGGTACTTTGGGCAACAACTAGGCAAATTCTTAGATATGTGCGTGGAACAGTCGAATATGGGTTGAAATATACTCAAAGAGATGACGTCAGATTATGTGGATTCACAGATGTAGATTGGGCAGGTAGTTTAGTAGACAGGGAAAGTACCTTCGGGTACTGCTTTAGTGTTGGATCAGGGTTGTTTTCTTGGTGCTTTAAGAAGCAGAATATAGTAGCACTGAGCTCAACAAAAGCTGAATATATGGAATCAAACACTGCCACGTGCGAATCTATATGGCTTAGGAAGCTACTCGTGAGTTTGTTCAGGAAGAAGAGGAGAGCGACCAATGTTTACTACGATAATCAGAGTTGCATAAAACTCTTTGAGAATCCAGTATTTCAAGATAGGTCGAAGCACACTGATATCAAATGTCATTTCATCAGAGAATGCGTTCATCGTGGGGCAGTCTAGCGGCAGTATGTTCCCACGTGAGATCAAGTAGCAAACATACTCACGAAAGCTCTAGGGAGACTAAGTTCATCCAGTTCAGGGAACAAATGGGTATGGTGGAGAACCCGTTTCAGTAGTAGAAACAAACAGATTCTCAGTTGCAGCAACAATAGATGAGAGGGAGTTACGGTGCAGATGCAGTGTTGGCAACAGTGTTGCAGGGTCAGCAGCAGCAGTTTTGCAGTTTTGTTAGTCAAGGCCTTGCTATTTTTGATAATGTTGGTTATGTTGATGCTTATCAATTTGAATCCCTTCTTATGAAAATATTTCAATTTGAGAGTATCATGTTGTGTCACGATTAATAGCTCCCTAGTTAAGGGGGAGTGTTGAAAATGAAACTAGTGTCGGTCTTCATAATGTAATACAAATGTATCATTGATGTACTTATTATATTCATTTATTACATTCATTATTATTATTTTATTTCTAGTCAAATCATGTTCTTCCTGCTTATAGGGTTTATTAAATCAAAAGAAAATTTATTATGAGTCAAAGAAATGTATTTGTGTCAAAGTTCCATTTGGACTTCTTGTAAGAAAAAGAATAATTATTTCATTTCAGTCAAAAAGTCAAATTGTCATCCACAAGACCAAGTCGGCCCTGCCTAGACAAGTTGGCCTAAAAGAGGCAGCTATTCGACCTCTTGGACAGCTATAAATACAAGGAAGTTCGACCTCATTTGATCACTCATTACTCACATCAATTTTCTGTGCCAAGACAAGACGAAAAATCAGTGAAGTCAAAGGAGAGAGGAGGTCAATGGAGAGAGAAGATGAATTGATTTCTGCCCTAACTCTATTCACACGCACACATGCGAGTTTTTTCTGTGGTTTTCCAAGGCTGTTACAGGGCTGAAAGTTCAGGGCTCGAATTTTCAGGGATTGACCAGAATTCAGAGAGTTAACTAGCATTGACTTTTGTTGACTATGATTTGTTGGAGAGGGCTTGAAGGAGGGCTGACTTAGGTCTTTGTGGCAATCTTGGTCTTGTTTTTGGGTCTTGGATATCTCACTTTGACCTGATTCTATAACAAAAGGATTCTCTTGGGTTTTCCCCCTTGTGGGGTTTTGCCCTGTATTGGAACCTAATTTCTTGTGTTCTTTGTCTCTTGTCATCTTAATGTTTCGTACATTTTTGTAAATGATTGATGAAGAGAATATAAATGTAATAAGAAGCCAATAAACATTCACAAGTAAATATCAAGCTAAGAGAAATCTACCCTAATCTACAAGTATCTTGATTTCTCAATATAGGCCCTCAGTTAGAAGCAATTACTACCTCAAAGCAACAAGCAATCGATCACTTTTCTTTTTTACAAACAATTCTAAGACAAATTATTCATATGTGGAACATGATTACAATAAGCATCCTATATCTGAAACAGCAATTCAGCAATCTTTATAAACCAATAATGTCCACTCAAATGATAGGATTGATACAGAGTTTCTTTCAGTGCAGTTTACACCTAAAATACCTCTCTAGTTTAGAATCATAATGAGTATTAAGGCAATGGAAAGTTTTGCAAAAGGCAATAGGCATTATGACTACAAATATAGTAATTAAACTTTTACTTAGAAATGAATCAGCTGTAGGTTCCCATTCCTCACTAAACGCCTCCAGTGGTAGAGATACTTCAACTAAAGCAAGCTTTGGTTCCACTCTTTGCGTGTATGCCCGACCCTTTGAATTTACAACTAACCATTGTCTATCCCATCTGAACCCTGCATAACAGAAAATGTAGCAAATGAAAATCAGAAGATGAAATCCACACAATTGCTCACTTTTATGATGCAATTGACTCTATCAAAATGGAGATCGTCCGTGGGATTTCATGTGCAAACATTAATACTTCTGTTAAATTGTAAAAATAACTCTGAATCATTAGCATACCCATTAAATTGGGAATCTCACCTTATACAAATAATTCACATTTACATAGTCCAGATTCAACAAGGAAACATGAGAATTCCTATGATTGCTTAATGTGATGCATATACAAAAGATAATAGATGTCAGAGATAAATGAGTTACCCTGTAGTGATGAGCTTAGGTTGATATTAATTGTCACATAATAGGTTTGTCAATGGTTTGTCACCAAAATCTACATTTTTTTAGTTACCCATGCTTAACAATGATAATGGAAAAGCTTTTTCCTATTTCTATAAATATCTATTTCCAAGTAAAGTGCAAGCAAGAATAGGGTGCTAGTGTGACTCTCAAACTAACAATGTTTGGCAATTAGTCACGGAAAGCAATAAACATACATAACAAGAATGAACTAAATAATCATGTGCAATACATAAAAAAGTGAAATTGCAAACCAAGTGAATGGATTGAATGCAGTGAATCCCAGTAGGTTAGCTTAAATTACTAAGTGTTGTTAAATTACAAGCAGGAGGTCTTGGGAACAAGTCCTTGGGCTGGCTATCAATCTGATATTCTCAATATTTTGGGCCTCACTCAATGTCCCTATCAGGTTATGCACCAAAATTATGTCAACTGATTATCCTAAGTACCATCCTCAAAATGAGGGGAATTGCCTAGTGGTCTCTAACCTATATTCCATGGAGAGACCAAAAAAAAGATTGAATACAGTGTCTTAACCTTCAAGAAAACTATTTTAGGATCTTTTTAAAGTTTACATATCAATTTAAATATTAAATTGTTGTTTCTATTAGTACTTTGCATTGTTTGGAGTTCTTAAAATAGGAATGATCATAGATCACACCAAAGCAGTAAAATCCCTCATGCCATTTGTCCTTGATCCTACCAATCATAAGACGTATTTAGGGATTGGACCTCTTAATGCTTTAAAACTGCCTAGTTAAAAGGTGACTAGGAAGGGTGTAATGTACCCAATACCCTTTGTGCACTTTGAGGGTATGGGGTGCTTCTCTTATTCACCCAAATTTGCACCAGGTTAGTAAATAACCGAACTCATTGTTCTGTTAATACAAGGGTGTCTACTCATCCTAAGGGTGGCCCCAAGGGTGTCTGCTCATCCTAGACGGGGTCAAAGATCATGTCATACCACATATTGCTGAGAAGAACACGACAAAGGAGATGTGGGACACCCTGACCACCTTATACCAAGGCTCTTCCATGCAGCGAAAGATGCTATTGGAGAATCAGTTGTTGTCATATCATATGCAAAAGGGAGAATAGATAGATCCATTCCTTCTCATGTTGCAGGAGATTCGCGACCAGCTTACTTCCATGGGATCTACACCGGATCTAGAATTTATGGTCAGGACTGTGCTGAATGCAGTCTCCAAGGAATGGGAGACTTTTGTCCATAGTATTTTGGGCAGGTCTACTCTTCCCGGTTGGGAGAATATGTGGGCAGCTCTTCGCTAGGAAGAGATCAGGAGGATGACCAAGGCGGGGAGTAGTGGCAAGGGAGGTCGAATCAAGAAAGAGGAGGAGGAGGATGCAGCTCTAGCATCTGCGAAACAACAAGGGAAGAGGAAGAAGAAGGACATCTCCAAGGTTAAGTGTTTCCATTGTGGGGTATTGGGACATTATGCATCCCAGTGTCCCGGGAAGAAAAACAAGGGAGAGGCTTCCGATTCAAAGGCAGCGCCAGCTAAGGCGGAGAAAGAGGTCAAGACTGATGACAATTGTGTGATGAGTGCTAATGCACCTCTAGAAAAGGGCTGGGGTGACATCAAGTTGTAGTCAGGAGGACTACATACTAGGGGCAGGATCCTTGAGGTGCCTAAACTTTTGGATCACATCCGACTACAGGAGCCCTTAACGACAATAGCATGATGACAGATGTCGGGTGAAGCAAAGTGTGATGGATCAGCAAGATAAGGCTAGAGTGCAAAAGTTTGTAGCAGCGCAACAGAGGTTGCAGTAGTGTGAGAGGCACAGAGGTGTTTGCAGCAACGCAGTGGCAGCAGAGGGAGCATGGGTTAGCAGCAGAGGCATTTTCAGCATCACAAGGCTTCCAGACTGACTGGGATGTCAGTATTTGGGCAAGTCAGTTACCTACTTCTCGGTAACTGAGTTGCAATGCAGCAGTTAGCAGTGGTAGTACTAGGGGTAGCATATTGAGAGGGAGTTGCAATAGAGATGTAGCAGTGGCAGTGACAGTGTCATGGGCAGCAGTACAGGGAGCAGCAGTGCAGAGGATGTGAGGCAGCAAGCTAAGCATCAGCACAGGAACCGATGTGAAGGATCAATGTGATGTTTCAGTGGTGGAGCATTACTAGAGCACATTCCTCGCTAAGAGTGAGTGTTGATTTGTGGTAGCATCAAATGTGCTCTAGCCATGAAAATTGGTGGAGAGGCTAAGGCACATAAGATATCCAAGACCCAGAAAGCGTTTGGGGAATTCCACCCGAATGGAGAGATATTAAAATAATTAATATTTTTAATGGGGTTCCTAAGTCTAAACCAATGTCACATGGTTCGTGTTCGAGTTAGGGTTCAACAATGATTAGGTTCGGTTTGAGTTCAAATTTTTTGATGAGGTTCGAATGAGGTTCGCCATTAGGTTCATATATTATAATATATATATATATATATATAATGAATTATAGGATAAAATAGTAAGAAATCAACATCAGTAAACATCAAAAAAGTTATCACGGACATGGAAACTGCAAGGATATATTACAAGCTCGAGTTGTGACATGAGGTTATGAGTTTTGATCTATGAACTTGGTCAATGGCTATGAGGTTTGATTAGGTTCACCGAACCTCAAAAAATTTTTAAGGTCCGCCAAAATTCGAACCTCAAGGTTAAAGTTCGATGAACCTCGTGACATAGGTCTAAACTTAGGAAAAAAATATTAATGTGTATTGATATAAAATGGGTGAGAAAGTTCCAAATGACGAGGATCGAGCCAAATCTAATCTTAGTCATTGATTAAGTACTTAATCTCGGTTTTTGAATCGTCAACAGGAAAAGTATAAGAGGAGGCTTAAGGGTCAGTTGGAGACACACCAAGTTGATCAAGAATTTGATTTTCTAGGACAGGGTTTGCTGAGAAATCGAGTTAGTGATCTGTTGCAACGAGGGGCAGTTCGGCAGAAGGCTGAGAATACATATCAGAGAGTCAGAGGCAACCAAGGCTGACGCAGACACTGAGTGGGCCAGCGCAGAAGACGCAGAGAGCCAAGAGGCTGACACAGAAGGCCAAGAGGTTGACGCAGAGGCTAGCAAAGCTAACGCTGGGTTGAAGAGTCAGCGCTAAGGGATTTTCGTGGGGCAGACTGGGAGCTGAGAGGCAGATGTAGAGCAGAAAAGCGTGACGCAGTCCCTAGAGGGTGACACGGTTCCAGAGAGAAGCTTGGATCAACTTTCGTTGTCCAGATAAGGAACTGTCGAAGTTGTTGTGGGATCAATCATCTGGTTGCTGATCAGCAGAAATATATGTCTCCGAGGAGAGGTACTTCTGCCAAGAAAATTCTCTGAAGGGTGAGCCATTTCTGGCACCCTAGTTATATTCAAAAACTGCATAATAATAAAACCCTCATATCTGTTGCATCGGTTTTCTTGCATTAGGTTTTTCCGGGGACGTTTGTCCAAAAATAACGGTGTCCCTTGTGTGATTGTCTTGGTTATTTCAATTGCTGATCTATATATGTAAGGCTGCATTTGTGTTTATTTCGGTATTTATATTTATAAATAACTTGTTAATGGAAAGAACAAGTAGGAGATAATAAACTAGATAATGCAGTAGGGATTTCTAATGTGTCAGACTTAGAAATTTCAACACAAGTGTCTGCAAACACTGCATCCCTGGACGTTGTTTGCACATCTATCTGCTCCACCGCAATGGTTGGCCCCAAGGGTGTCTGCTCATCCTCCATCATGGGCTCAACATGAGCCACTAGCTAACTATCCAAAAATGGCCCATCCCGCACATCGTGTATATCATCTGACTCATACTCCTCTATGTCCTCTCTATGTTGAATCATCAGTCGCTCATCTGCTCCTTGATCTCCTTCCCTCGTGGGAACAATCGGTTGCTCATCATACTCCTCTACCACACATGGATGCATATCTGGGCTACTATCATCAACTCCACAGGATTGCTCGTGCTCCTCAGAGGTATCATCATATGAACCCATGGACTCGTCCAAAGAAGAATCCTCACCCTGAAAATCAGAAGGGATCTCCTCCTGCTCTACCTCTGTCATCTCCTCAATGTCACTCAAGCATGAGTTGTCAGGTCCCTAAGGTCGCTTGCAGACAAAGCAAAGTCCCTTCCTCCTCAGCTCATTCTTGTTGCATGATCCCCCAAACCTAAGCAGCTCCTCCCTAGTCAATTGTCTCATTAACAGCCCAAAGTTCTACTCAACCAACCTCTCGGCTAGTTCATAAGAAGCAGGTGAGACCAACTATTCTCTCATCCAAAACAGAGAACAATCGAGTCTACAACTCCCGGCAAATGGCATCACGACCTCTCATACATGATGATAAGATGGATTGCATGTGTGTTATGACCGTGTCAGGATGATGTTTGTTAATGCTCAAGAAGCATTGGAACATCTACAGGATAAGATCATCACACTGGAGATCGAACATGACTTCATAAGTCTTAGTCATGGCCATAACTTCCAAAACCTGAAGCTTCTTCCCAAATGTAGAACCTAAGGAGTTATCCAAGTCTTGTAAGGTTTATACGATCAGCTTGAAGACTCTCTTCATAACATCATCATTGAAAGGAGCTATAGGGGCGGTTAGTCTCATGATGTCACTGAGACAAGATGCAACCGGAAGTCTAAACCCTTCGCAAGGTTCCTCCAAGAATTTTGAGTCGTACGAGAGCAAGCATAGCTGGTTTTAGAGCCCAAATTAGTTTCTTCCCTTCTAACTGGTTCACTTCAAAAAGGAGTGCCTCTAGTTCATCTTTGAAAAACACTTTCCATGTGACCCTCATGTGCTTCAAATCTATCCCAAGTGCAAATATTTTGTGCCCCATTTCCTGCCCCTTCTGCACATCCTTTGGTTGTTCTCTCTAAAGAATGGCATAGACCCTTTTTGAGAAGGGTCTGCTGTTTTGTTTTGGTCTTTGGTTTAGGTTACATTCCATTGATGTATTGTTGTGTTGATTTAAGAGGTGCTTTAAGTACTCCATCGTTCAGAGCAGCAAGACATCAACATACAAAACTTGCAGCACAACAAAATTATACAATGATGCTACAGTGATATGACCAATTGTCACAACATATAGGCCCTAATACATAACATCCCATGCATCACTCAACAGTTTAGGACATATGACAGTCAAACCATATTACAAGGCTTGGTTTATGAGGAATATTTTGATGCACTGCTTTAAGATTCCACTAAGGACACCTCCCCAAAACCACAATTTTCTGAGTGTATTTGGTGTAATATCTTTGGGAAGTATTGTCAAACAGTTAGGTAGCAAACATGTTGTAGGTGACTATCATCATTTTTTTTCGAGGACAGTTCATAACATATTCCCAACAGACCCAAAAATAATCATACAACTAATATATATATAATATATATAACACCAACATAGACAGTCTTTTTTTCCCCTCTTAAAAAATGAATGTCCGCCGATAAAAGTGATAGAACCATAGAACCTGGTAAATAGACCAGCAAAACGTCCTTCAGTACAGTGATAGGTAGGTGTCTCCCACTACCCACTGTTGCAGCCTTCAATCCAGTCCAGAATATGCGCACAGAAACGAGAAAACTCGTGAGGCTTCAAGCAAATGCGTAGGGATTCTCCACACTTATTTCAGGAACTGGTTACAGTGAGTGACTGGTTCTTTCATCTTAGTATTTCTGGGTGTGTTCCAGCCTCTCTTACAGCTCTTTTAAAACCACACAGACCATTCCAGATAAGCATACTCGTGGGCAGTGAAACAAGTAACTGCGTTCCTCTCTTGAAATTTGACCACTGCGGGTTATGAATGCCTCCGGAATGTTCCTCAATCATGCAGTAAGAGGAAACCATAAATAATATCAAACTGTACACTGCCCAAAACAATTTTTTGTAGCCACTGTGTTGCACATAGTCCCAGATAAGCCTGAACAGTCAACTCTTCAACTAATTTGACTTCGGAATGAGGGGTATGGGCTTGAGAAAAATCCACACAGCAAAGTAAGCTCAGTTCTAAGTAGACTGTGGTCTTGCTTTGCTTCAAATCGTGCCCAACTGATAGAATAGTTTAACTCGTCGCACAGCCCACCACAAATACACAGCCCCTTCAGAATTATAACCAAAAAAAAAAAAAAAAATTATGAAACTCATGCCAAGTATACCACAGATGCTTGTCCAGCAAATTATATGAAGGACTTCGTCCCTCCAGCCTAGGAAAACACGCCCCTTGATTCGACTTCGCCCGAAATTCGATCAGAAGAGGAAATGCTTGCTAATCACACCAAATGTTGGCACTCGCTCAACAAACACAGCTCCGCATAATAATAATCGACTTCCTTACTTCGCACACTCCATCGCATTCTATGGCCACGCGCTGCATACATTCCTTTTCAATCCACAGGAAATGTACAACCACTGTAATTGCGTTGTTACACAAGCTCTGTGCAGGGTGTATTTAGCTCCTCACATTATGGCATCTTTGTTGTGCTAGCACAATAATTCGGTTCTCTTTAAGCAGATGATTGGGTCCTTCAAATAGGATAATGCAGCTTCAATTTACTTCTACAGATCAACTCTCTCATTCAACCCCCCCACAGTAAATGATGCAGCCTTCCACTGATGATTTGCTCTCCTGGGACACTCATTCTTTGATTTGGAATGGTACTTCCCTCTAATAATAACCAAGCTTCTAGAACCTGCTTCTGCCAAAGTTGGCATTTGGCCCTCGTAATCCAATTTGTCGTGGAACAAAACTTAGAGTAATAATATTATACCATTTAATCTTCGGCCCTTTTGACTAAAAATAAAATGATATTTCCACCCAAATAATACTTTCACGACCCAAGAATAATACTTTGGCTTACAGCCCCCACCAAGAAAATATTTGGATATGAACTAAAATAAGTGGGACTTTATAATACTTATTCCTCAAAATAATCCAAATGCATCCTTCATACTTGTCTTTCTAAATCCTCTGTCAATTTGTTGGATAGTTATTGAGCCAAAATGATTTGGCAGGAAATTGTGGGACACTTAATAAAGAAAATTTTTCGAGAGGGACTGGGGCTTTGGCTTCATATTCCCTGTAATAAAATTATGGCTACAACAAATAGAGAAATCTGGTACTGCAAATAATCCTGAAATTTCCTCAACTGAAAACCCACAGGCTGAGATGAGACCGAAGCTCCGATACCACTGTAATATCCCAAATGGGATGTTTTCCTAATTTTTGCAGAAATCTATCTTAACCAAAATTTCTCCATAAAAATTACCATATACTTAACAGAAGATTGTCATGTAAAATATAACTAATAGAATGCATGCAATTCAATAATACAATGAGAAGAAATCTCAGCTTTTATTATAATAAGAAAATAGGGTTCACATCTTGATACAACAAAATAGCTAAGATGGAACACTGGCCTCAAGAATTTGCTCCAATGTTGTGTTGGCCCTCCAAAACTGAACTGAACTGTTACTGATGAGCTCTCTTGTGAATTCTAAAGGAATTCACCAAGGGGAGATGGGTACTCACCGAATCTCACTGAATCACCAAAGGGTTTCCATCCTGGGGCTACAGCTGAAGTAGAGAACTAGGTTCTCAACCTCTCATGCAAGAAGAAATGTCAAATCCAAGATATTCTCCAATGGCCGCCTCCTCTTTTATAGATCTGATATGCTCCTATTTTATTATTATTTTAATTATGGAGCACTTTTCCCTCTTTTATTTTAATTAAAATATTCTTTTTAATGTAGGAAAATGGTAAATTGGCCACCATGTCTCCTCAGTTCATTGAAATCCACATCTAACCATCCCATCTTGTAGATCTTCTCATTCTGGTTCCAACGAGTTATTACACTAAGGCGTTTTGTCAAGTATTCCTCCCAGAATACTACCTTAAGCGTAATTAATTGAGTTAGGCCCAATAATAGCTCTATTTTTTTAAAGTTGTTGGAACGCACCGAATGAAAGGCAAATTGTGCGGACGATGGAATATACCAAGCGAATGGCATCAGATCTCATAGAAACTCCTCAAAACCCCTCCAAAAGCCCCTAGGCCCACTGATGACACCAACTTGCACCTGTGACCTATCTACCCCCAACTGTGAAAGTCCATCCTAAGTTCTAACCATGTCATAAGGAACACCAGAAAAGGGAACATTACATCCTTTATCTTGTTACTTTTAGAGCATCCTGCTTATGGAAGGATATTGTGTCTAATTGATAAAGTGATATAATATTGTTCTTGCTCATTATTATCATTTAAGGAACATTAAGATTGCTAATTGATAAAATCGCTTCATATATTTTTTGAGCATTCCTCATTGCCTCATTTGATTTCTAATTTGCATATCAAGTCTATTGATAAACTGTTGCTCCTCGCTTTTCACTGTCGTTGTTATAGATCACTTGTCTCATTGAGATTGTTAAGTCATTGAACAAATCTTGTGATTGGATAATCTATTGGAAGTTGCTTGTCTCATTGATTCAATGGATAAATTGGTTTTGAAGCACTTTAATTAGAAAATCAAGTGGTTCATTGGCACATTTTCTTTAGTGAGATTTTTCCCTATAATTGCTCTTCAAGTACTTCATTTATGCTCTTATGTTGGATATCATAAGCATTGAATCTCAAGTAACTTAACTTGAAGTACTTAAAAGTCATTTAATAATCACACTTAAAGCTATCACCCATATCCTACATACCATTATAGGATTAGTTGTGCATTAATAAATTTACCTCCAAGCATAAGCTTGGTTGATAGAAATATAGGACCACCCTTCTCTATCGGCTTGCGATGCTTGACCCTTGCACTAAGGTTAAAACAGGTGACCTTGCAGTTCTCTTGCGGGCAACCTCTTGTAGGAATGGAGGCACCTGGGTCATTAGAATTCCATGGGAGGTATCGTTAATGAGGCCTTATAGCCTCCTTCTTATGGACTTCTTTCTAAAAATTTCTGGCAAGACTTGCTTCAAGACTGCTGAATTGAGGGTTCTCACCTAGAAAGGGCAATCTAACTAAAATTTAACCAAGAGCTTGCATCTCACTTAGTTTTAGGTGTTGCATCTCATATAGGATAGTTTCCATCCTAGCAGTGACTCTTCATCCAGTTCATATTGTGCAAGTAATTTGATTCCTAAGGCATTGGCCTCATACTTAAGAAATCCATAAATCTAATCAAATTGTGATAAATAATTAAACTTGCCAATTATCCTTAACCAAGTTGCTAGGCCATTCAGTTGTCTCTCCCAAATTCATTATCTCATCCATAGGGACTACCCCCCTTAGCCTGTTGTAGGGAGACAACTTAAACGAAAAGGGTCGAGATCAAAGTGACAGTCTCTGGCCTAAGCGTTGTGGCATTCTCGTGTACAATTCGGGCAACAACAAGACCCACAAAAGCTAAGAGAATCAATTGCATAGAGTCACCCAATAGTGATCCCTCCAATGAATAGTCCCATGGAAGATTTAAGGCACCCATTGTTGAACCTATTGTCAACTATTAGTTTCTGTAGCATCGGATGGTGTTCTAGTCTCGCGACTTTCCGGAAAGGCTAAAACACAAGAGTGCTCACCCAAAAATCGTTTCTGGAAATTCCACCAAGAGATGGCTCAATTAAATTAATTGACCATGATTAAAAATTTCCTAAATTTTAACTTGCGAAAAATGGTTAATTAATAGTAATTAATTAAGAAAGGTGAGAATCCTCTAGAAACTCACACAGATCGACTTGGAGATGATCTCATCCATCAATTAAGTTTTAATCTTGGTCGTTGGAGTCCCAACTGGAGATTATAAGAAGAGGTCAATGGGTAGATGGAGAACACACCAGTGCAAATACTCAGTTGCCTAGGCAGTTCGAATTCCCAGTAGCAGGAGAGATCAAACCAGTGGGTGAGTAGCAAGTGGCAGATGGGCAGTAGAGCAATATTTCAGAGGTGATTCCAGTTTTGGAGAGTCAGAAAGAGGAGGCTGAAATTTATCTCCAAGGCGCTGCGTAGAGCCCCAATTGAGCAATTATACTTAGCTGAGGAGAAGCTTGTTTTCAGTTCTAGAGGCCGAGAAGATTTTCCAGAGTGCCGAAGAGATAGTTTCCCAGTCAGCAGTAGGCAGAACAGCTTGATTGGCAGCAGTTCCAGGTCGAGCGTGAGAAGGTCTGCGTAGAGGTGATGCAGGGCTTTCGCAGAGCAGGTTGGACGACTTGCTTTTCAAAGGCAGTCATGTGCCAGGATTGTTCGGAGAGGGTAAAATCCCTCGGTATATTTTTGCCAGTATTTCTCTTGGGTAGAATCGTCAGTTTGGCGAAATTTTATTGTACTCAGAAATTGTGTTGCTGCATAAAATGCTCAATGTTGCACCGGTTTCCCCACATTGGGTTTTTCCGAGGACATTTATCCAAAAATAATGGTGTCATAATTTTTTATGCGCGCGCTAGCATTTCTCAGTTTCCAACATTTTTATTTCTGTAGCTTTTATTGTTATTTGTGAAGACACTGTTGTGTGATTAATACAATATTAATCTAGAAAATTAATAAACTAAATAATCAATTAGGAGAATTAATTCTAGTTGTTGCATTTCGAGTCATTTTCACATGGTATCAGAGCAAGTTTGATCAGACAAGAAGCTCAAAAGAAAAAGGAAGAAATCATCCAGATTCAGAGGGAGTCTGGCAGCTCGATTTCCAGATTTTCACAGAGGACAACAAGGCAATTCGAACTGTTGGGCAAAGGGTTCAATTTTTCTAGTGCAGATGGTAGGAAAAATCCGCAGAATGTAGTAGTAGTTCGAGTAGGAAGTGGTGAAACCGGGAAGCAATTCCAGTGAAGCAGATCAATATTTTCACTGAACAGATTTCTTTTCTGGGCGTAGAAGGGTTTTGCAGCAGGTTTTGCTAGAGCAGAATCAACGCCGGCTGGAAGAGAAAGTGCACACACAGAAGGAGATTTCTCTGAAAGGGTTTCTAGTTTAGAAATCCAATATTTCGAGTTGCAACAGGCAATTTTTCTTACTCCAAAAGGGAATGCGAATAGCAAAGCTAGCAGTCGAGCAGGAGAAAGAGGGAGATTTCCATCCCAGTTCGGGTTTATAAGAGATTGCCACAGTCGGATTAGAGATCAAGACAGGTTGGAGGGAGCTTCCAACTATATCATCTGGAAGGCCAGGATGTTCTTCTTACTAGATGAGCAAAGCCTAGAAACCTATGCAGATAAAGTTGTGGTCGTACCTATTGATGCAGATTAGCTGAAAGAATATAGGAAAGAAATGGCCTAGGTGAAGAGATGATCATCGATGGAGTCTAGGACCATATTAGTCTCACACATATCGGCCAAGAATACAGCCAAAGAGATGTGGGATGCTGTTGCAAGGTTATATTAGAATCCTTTCGAGCAGCGGAAAATGATCTTGAAGGAAAAGATGAGAAACACCAGGATGCAGAAGGGTGAAGGCATTGATCCCTTTCTCACGAGAGTACAAGATATCCGAGATGAGCTTGTAGTAGTAGGAGAAGAACCTCAGGATACAGAGCTTGTGTGTTTGGCCCTGAACAATGTCTCCGACGAATGGGAAATCTTCGTCCAAGGCATTTTGGGATGAGATACATTACCAGGATGGGACAAGATGTAGTCAAACCTACAGCAGGAAGAGATGAGGCGAACCCTAGTGAAGGTCTCCATCAGCGGCAACAGCAAAAAGGGATCAAAAGGTGTGAAGGAGGAAAACAAGGTGGCCCCTGAATCAAAGGTGAAAGCAAAAGGTCATAGCCAAGGACAAGGTTCGCGGGGGGAAAAGAAGAAGAAAAAGGATCTATCTAAAACAAAGTGCTTCAAATGTGGGGAGTTTGGCCACTACAGTACTTAGTGTCCTCAAAGGAAGAAGGACAAGAAAGAGAAGCAAGATCAGGCGACAGCATCCGCAGAGATAGACAAGTTGTCCTCCAGACTGGAGGAATATTTTCCCATGTTTTCAATTATACCTCAGGGAGTGAAGTGGGACGATATCGAGCTTTAGTCCTAGAGTTGCGCAGAGATTTGGGCAGGGTCCAGTGAGGCGAGCATCAAATGGTGTTTGCATCGGATGGTGTTTCCTCATGGATCACTACCCTTGTTACAGGGACCCACAGTATTTGGTAGCAAGAGGATCAGTGTCAGTGATGCAGTGAGATCCCAAAGCGACAATTGCAGACTAGTCACAATCAGATGCTGAGGAGCGTAGAGCAGTGTTGATAGCAGAGCAAGAGGCTCAGTATGGAGTCAGCCGCAGCGCAGATTTCTCAGTGGACAGTGCAGAGGCTAGAGGCAGCCAGATGCTTAGGAGGTAGTTGCAGCACAGAGACATAGTTGATTCAGTATTTTGGATGCTTCGTAGTTGCAGTCGTTGCAACAACAACAATAACTTGAGAGTGAGTATTAGTTGAGTTGCAGTGCATATGCAGAGCTGGCATTAGTCCAAGTTGTACAGTGCAGTGTCAGCAGCAACACAAATGTAGCAGTTTGGTTCAGCTACAGTCAATGGCAGATGAATCAGAGCTAGCGCAGTGATTGGTGGACAATGGAAGGCAACTACAGTTATTAGACATCAACAATGTGTATGGAGGATGTTGTTAGTTCTTGTAGCATCAGATATGTTCTAGCCTTGAAATTTTGTGAAGAGGCTAGAATGCATGAGATCTCCAAAACCTAGAAATCCTTTCTGGAAATTCCACCTAGAAATGACTTAATTAGATTATTAGTCAATTTTTAAAAATTTCCTAAGTCTAAACTTAGGGAATATGACTAATTAATCAGAATTGATTAAGTTATGGTGTGAATGTTCTAGAAACACACAGGGATCGACTTCAAGTTAATCCTAGCCATTGATTAAGATCTAACCTTGGTCGTTGAAGTCCCAACAGAGGATTATAAGAAGAATTTGATGGGGCATGGAGAAATCACTTGTGCAGTTCGATTTCATGAGAAGATCGATTTCCTAAGTAGCAACATTCAGTTGCCGGAGAGAGATCCAAAGAAATCGAAGTAGTAAGAGGGGCAAGGACAGTGAAGTCGGAGGAAGGATTCCAGTTCCAGTGAGTGCATTTGCAAAGAGGCAGAGGAGCCACAGTGAGGCTAACGCAGCGCAACGCAGTAGCCTCTAGAGGCAATTTTGAAGTTACTGGGGAGAAGCAAAATTTCAGTGCCAGAAGCTGGGCAGAGGTTCCGGAGGCCAAGAGAGATATTTTCCCAAACAACAGTTGATCAGACGGCGCGAGGAGAGGTTGTGCCAAGCTAAGTGCAGGAGCAACTGCGCTAGGGTGACATAGTGACTGCGCAAAGCGAGTTTGGACAGCTTAATTTGAGCTGAGGTCAGAGCCTGGATTTCCCTGTGGAGTGAGGAAATTCCTCACTAGATTTTTCTTGCCAGTTTTTCTCTGTAGGATTGCCCTTTTTGGCATCCAGTTGTACTCAGATTATTTCACTGTTGCATAATAATAAAACCCTTAGTTGTTGCACCCGTTTTACCGAGTTGGGTTTTTTCCATGGACATTGGTCCAAAAATAACTATGTTATTTTATGTGTGCGTGCTAGTATTTCTTCCAACATTTATTTCTTCTTCAGTTTTATTTGTGTAGGTTGAGTGTGATTGATTCAGTATTTGTCGTAGCAGAGTAAATAAAAAGCTAAAAATTAATTAGGAGAATTATTTCCAGTTGCTACAATAGGAATCGGGTTTCTGATTTTTCACAAATGTTGCATAGAGAGGGTGTTGTGGCAGATTGTGCAACACTAGAGAGAGAGAACACCTTCATCGCTAAAAGGGAGTGTTAGTTTTATAGCATTGAATGGTGCTCTAGTCTCGAGACTTTGTGGAGAGGCTAAAAGATAAGACTTCCCAGAAATTGTTTTTGGAAATTCCACCTAGAGATGGTTCAATTAAATTAATTGACCATAATTAATAAATTCCTAAGTTTTAACTTAGTAAAAATGGTTAATTAATATTAATTAATTAAAAAAGGTGAGAATCCTCTAGAAACTCACACGGATCGACTTGGAGATGATCTCAACCATCGATTAAGTTTTAATCTTGGTCGTTGGAGTTCCAACTGGATATTATACGAAGAGGTCGATGGGTAGATGGAGAACACATCAGTGCAGATACTTAGTTGCCTAGGCAATTTGAATTTCCAGTAGTAGGAGTGATTTAGCAGTGGAGATCGAGCCAGTGGGTGAGTAGCAAGTGGTAGAGGGGTAGCAGAGCAGTATTTTGGAGGAGATTCCAGTTTCGGAGACTCAAAAAGAGGAGGTTGAAATTTATCTCTAGGGTTGCGCAAGAGCAGCGCAGAGCCTCAATTGAGCAGTTCGATTTAGCTAAGGAGCCAAGAAGATTTTCCAGAGTCTTGGAGAGACAGTTTCCCAGTTAGCAGCAGACAAGATGACTTGATTGGCAGCAGTCCCAAGTTGAGCATGTGAGGGTTTGCACAAAGGTGATGCAGGGCCTGCGCAGAGTAAGTTGGACGGCTTGCTTTTCAGAGGCAGTCAGGTCTCGGGATTGTTCAGAGAGAAGGTAAAATAACTCAGTATATTTTTGCAAGTATTTCTCTTGGGTAGAATCGCCAGTTTGGCAACATTTTATTATACTTAGAAATTTTGCTACTGTATAATAATAAAAACTCATTGTTGCACAAGTTTTCCCACATTGGGTTTTTCCGGGGACATTTGTCCAAAAATAACAGTGTCGTAATTTTTTGTGTTTGTGCTAGAATTTCTCAGTTTCCAAGATTTTTATTTCCGCAACGTTTATTTTTATTTGTGAAGAAATTGCAGTGTGATTAATTCGATATTAATCAGAAAATTAATAAACGGAATAACTAGTTCGCAGAGTTAATTCCAATTGCTACATTTCAAGGAATTTTCACATCAACAACCTCTAGCTACCCAACACTCCCATAAAATGTTCTTAACTGACTCCATTCTACCACAAATTGAACACTTGTCAATCATAAAGCCACTTTTTGCTGAATAATATTTTATCATAGTCCCTGCTAGATGAGCAACCAAGCAAAAGCTTGTAATTTACAGGATAAGCGAAAAGATCATACTCTATGGTTCTTTTGTATCCCTCTATTCTCTAAGCCTAAAGAATCCCACATGGCATTCAAAATAAGAGCCAAAGGAAGATTTTGATGGAACAAGGAACACAATTTATTTGTACAAATGCTCTAGATTGGCTTACAAAGGACCAACACCAGTCCCTCCAAATTGAGCCTTGCATTTGAATGTCAATTTTGAACAAGTCCCTGTTACCCACCATCTTGTGGGTGATATCCCTAGGAGAATTTCTTTCTCCAAGATGATCCTCAGTCGGCATCACCAGCCACCAGCTAGCTCATTATTCCATTTCTCTGCCACCTGAGCCATCCATGTGGTCCTTCACCCATCTGCCATGATCGTATGTTTGAAGGTGGGTCTCCCGAACCTAAAGGTATGCCTTGTCATTTGGTAATTGAGTATTGTAGTTTTCTTATCATGGACACTTATGGGCATGGATTAAAGGGGGGATTGGGCAAAAAGAATGGGCTAGGTCTGTGCTCTTGTCCCCTAGACCCCTTTTGGATATGAACCTTGGATTCTAGTCTCGTGGGATCTCTTTTACTGACCAATTTGGCTTTAGGGATGGTATTTCATGGGAAAACCTAATTTTGGTTGTGTGGTCCCGCTCCCTTATCCACATTTATTTCCCCCTTTGCACTGACTATTACCTCATTCATCATTCCTCCCACCTGGGTCTACATTCCTCCACTAGGTCCACATAGGGCTGGCTCACCCCTTCCCCTTGCCCACACCTTGGGTCAGGCCTGGAATGATGCCTCGGAGGTTGATGCAACTAAAAATAAAGATAAAAGCATATTTGGCCACATTCAACAGGAAAATGTACCACAAAATGCAAAAAATGTTCGGGACAAACACATTTAGCACGTGGGCAAAAGCCAATACATGAGATCTACCCCATCATCATGGCCATCACCCTAGTTCCTAAAGGTTCTATGAGCTTCCTTCATCATATAGGAACCCATGATTGTCCCCACCCCTAGTGGGCAATGAACTGCCCTACCTTAAAAGGGGGTATTCACTACTATATCTTATGCATCATGATCTTACCCCTTGAGCCCCAAGCAGTTAATCAAAGAAAATCATGAAAGGCAAAAGGCATATAAAGAAGGGTGGAAAAATCAAGGTTGGGGCTATTCATGTACCACGATTGCTCCCTCCTATACATTATAAACCCAAGTGTGGGTTTCCCTTTTATTAGCCACCCTTGTACCCCAAAATGTGGGCCAGGGTTGCCCCTTCTCATCCCCTACTTCATTCACCTATCTGTCACATGCCTCCACCATTTGAAGGATGTACCTTGAACATATTATCCCCTTTAGAAGTAGAAACCACCTAATACGAGACATTGGCGCATCCCGAAGCCCATTATGGAAGGGCAGGCCATTATGAAGTCTCCACCTGTGGTCCATTGTTGGTAATCTCATTTACTTGATTTATCTAATGACTTGTTGTACTGGAAGGCTAGGGGATGCATTGGATCTAATGCAATATTGCGGATGGTCTCCATCTTGGGTTCAGTCTCCCTATACGAGGTCCTAATCCTCCAGAGGGTTACATTGGCACATGTAGGGTTTGTGTTGAGAGCCATGGGCCTCCATAGCAGTAGACAGTACTCCATGGATCCTCGAGGATGTTCGGAGATGCTCGAGATTCACCCATTGGATGAGGAAGATGCACCTGACTCACCTTTGCCCAACCGACCCCATAGATGTACCATACACTTGGCAGCTGACCCAAGACTTGTAGGGAGATGTGGCATCATCTACACCATCATCAAAGCCATCGCAAATGATCTACATGCATGTTCAACTCATTTGGATACCCATGAGGTTATTATTGTGCCCCCACACCCATTGGGAGCACCACAGGTTTATTGTTTGGAGAACAAGGGGCCAACCCCTTGTCCATCACTTTTGAGGGTCCTATTCTTCATTATGGCACCTATGGACCTCATCAGGCCAATTGGAGGGCCCTACAACATGTATTATTCCTCCTCTGACCTCTTAAGAGGCTTATTATTTCATTTGTGAGCTAGTTTGGTGAGCTTGTCACCAAAAGTTAGATTATTAGCACATTATTTTATTTTTAGGGCTTATGTAGGCCAAGGAGATTAATTCAAACTCCTCATTCGAGTATAAATACAAGTGAGATGAGTTCATTTGCTCATCATCACTTTGGATTGGATCTCTTCTCTCTCTTGAGAATTTCGCACTTTTTCTTGGAGGATGAATCGGAGATTTATGGATGAATTTTGATGTGTCTTATCTTGGAGCTTCTCTATTGTCAAATTGTGGATGGTTGGAAATGTTCTATTACATGTAAGTACATGCTTTTAATATTATTCCTGCTTTACTTTGTCATATAGATTGGATTGGGAGTTTCGCTAATTTTAGGGCCAATTCTTGCATGCATTTACTACTTAAATTGTGGAATTTTGTCTCTATATAGCATCTCTCAATGTATGGGCCATGTAATTTGAATGAAATCTCCTAGGGGCAATTCTATCAATGAATTCATCTTGATAAGTCATCACCTTTTACACATCGAAGTATAAAAGCTGCAAGATTGCTTCTCTTTGATCTAGAAGTCTAGCGACAGTCTTGAGGCCTCCTTGACTAAGAACCAAAGGTCCTCATTCATATTTATCATAGACTCCATTCTCCCAAAACTAAGGCACTAATCTACCAAGATGTGGTCACCTAAAATCAACTCTTTTTCACCTTTTCCTAGGTCTAGCCAAGTTGGGTCACCTAGGGCATCATTTTTCTGACAAGATAGCCCTCCAAAAAGTTCAATCTCCTAGCCTCTCCTGTGTTGGTGTCTCCTCAAGGCCTCCTCCAATTTTGAGGCCATTCCGATGGTCATGCTTATTTAATATGCTCAAGCATTTTGTCCACCTCTTTATTTGCCTTATTCAACAATGCGGTTCTAAGCTTCTCTAACCCAAGAAGCACATAACTTAATGGAGCCCCTTGAGTTAGAGCTCGACACATCTCAAGAAATAAAGGTGAGCGTGCAACATTAAAGGATATAAAGTTCAAATAGAAAAAGAATGCAATGGTAACATCAAGCTCTTCTCGTCTCTCTTTCTGAAAAATCTTGTCCATTGGACCAAGTGCCATTGCCTTTCTTTTTGCTGCTTGACCCACACCCCCACCAAAACTTTCAAATGGAAATTTGTTGCTGCTTTTCATCAAGAATGGAAGGGGATCATCATTCTTGTTTTTTTAGATGATGCAACCACCCTTGCCACACCAACATTGGTCTTTTCTTTCATTTCTTTCCTCTTAGCTAAAGACACATTTGCACATGCTCCAATTCCACAACTTGGTAAGCCCAACAAATGAGCTTAAGTGCTCTTGAAATTATTGTTGCAATAGTTGCATTTCCAAACAGCATTGCCTCCTCCCTTCAACTTGTTGTCTGGCCCTTGATCTCTTGTGACATACTTCCACAATGGATATTTTCTTTCTTGAGTCTATTGCCTTTCTAAATTTATTCTGCCCTCAACATTTGAAGTTGTTGTTGCAGCGCCACTTCTAACAGAGGGAACACTTGCAAAGCTTGATGAAATTGGAACAGGAGGGGCATCATCAATGGGGACATTCTTCCCCTTCCCTGCTACCCTTTATTGAGCCATGAATGTTGTAAAAAAATAAAGAAAAATTGCACAAACTCGTAAAAAAAATGGACATGCAACTTGCTTAAGAAAAAATGCAAAAAAAATAGAAGCAAAATGCACTTACCCAGTGCTTGAATCACCTCCAAAATGCTCCCAAACCCTTTGCTAGTCGCTCCCACACACCCATAGCAAGAGAGACACTCAAGAATTAATGAGAAATGAGCCCAAATCAGGGTTTAAAGGCCACACAGTGCGCTTTTCAAAGGGACACTTGTCCCAAAATCGAGACTCGCTGGCCCATCGAATCCCACGTGCTAGAGTCACGAATCAGACACATGTTGTAGAGAATCGTGTCTGATTCGTGGGATTCAGGACACGGGGGGGAGGACATATCCAATTTCTTTTAATAAACCCAAAGTTAAGATATATCTACGTAGGTACCCTAACAACTCTAATAAGGTAAAGCATATCCAATCTATAAGTTTCCACTCAAAAGGGAAAAAGTATGACAAATAATTTTTTTGAGTGAAAGCACAAAATAATGCATAAATCTAATTCATCGGTACATTCATACAAACAAAAAAATAAAACGGGAAAAAATGTATGCCGATCCCCTTCAAAATAATATAAAAATGATACAAAAGTTTTTATAAACATAACAATAAATATCAAATTAAAGATGCGGAAAATAAATTAGAGTGTTAAATGGAGTCAATGGAAAAACAATTATTGTGGCAATTATTTTGACAAGTTTAAAACAGACATAGAATGTTTGTTGTCCTTTCTACCGAACCCCACAAATGTCATTTGAAAGTAAATTAATTCATATACCAATAAGATGGTACTAATTTGAAAATATGGGTGATGTTAGGGCCAGGGCTCTCGTCATTAACTAGAGAGGAACCATGAGAGCAAGTTTTGCCAAAGGCTCGAGTAAGTAACAAAAAAAATGGAGGAGCAGACATATGCACACAAAACATATTTTACACTCATTCATTCACAAATATTATACAAATATATAGTTGGATTGAGATCCAACAGATTCCAAAGATGAATAAGGAAGTTGAGATACTCTCAACAGAATCCCAAACCAACTCTAAATTTACCATGTAAGCATTATCTCCAAGTGCCTCCCTTAACGCTTACATGTCAAAATTAAACACAAATTACAATATAGAAGATACATATTACAACAAGAAAATTGATCTTTGTCTGGCTAGTCTTCCTCGACACTTATCCCCACTCTGAAGTCTCCCGAAAAATGCTCTTTTCACCACCACAATCTTCGAGCTTCCCATTCAACTCATTTAAGACATAACCACCTCTAACCATCGTTGATGAATTTTGTATAAATGACGTTTCTCAATCTTCCAAAGGAAAATCTCAATACTGGACCACCCTATGGACAAACTCCCATCTATTAAAATGTGGCAAACTACTTTTCGATAGTGTACAGGTGAGTTGTCTAATTACTTGGCATATTCAACAGTCAATTATGCAACTGACCTTTCTACATACAAGGATCTAATAACTTGACCTGTAATTGATGCTCTTGAAGCCCAAAGCACAACAAGACCCATCAACATATAACAAACTCACACAATCAAACTAGTGATACGTTCTCTCAGCGCTAAAGAATGTTGAGAACTGTTATTTTAAATTATGCTAATCTATTCAATAATTGGTTTTCATATACTATAACGTTTGCACATGAAATAAATATAAAATATAAATTGATTGAAACAAACTAAAGCTACATGCATAAAACCACCCAATCACGTAGCAAACAACGACTCTAGAAATCGTCAACGCTGGAGCATATTTCCTCCCAAACGAGTAGATATCCCATCACTGTTGCAAATGGCCATGGAGCCCATAAAAATTTTAAAGCATCACAAATAATGGTAAATAAATGCAATCACATTTTTTGAGGTTGAAGGAAGAGTAGTTATTGTCTCTCAGTCTCAATCTGATCCAGGTGGATATTGGTGGCCACTTGCCTATTCCACTTGGACCCCCACCATTATTTCTTTTAGTTTTTCAATTTCTTTAATTGTAGCACAGTTTACTATTTTTGGCAATTTTTTGGATCCTGAATTTACGGAGTTGTTTTGAGGCCCTAAACAACGTTTTTTTGGAAAATCACCGGTGGCAAATATGAGATTTTAATACAATATTCGTTGTCAGCAGTTATAGTCCTCGGATTGATCTTTCTAACGAGATATTGTGTGCATAAAACGGAGACCGTATGCCAAAGTTACGACCCCAGTAAGTTGATGTACCAATCTACCCCAATGGGGCCCATAGTTTGGTGTTTCATCTCCTAGGGTTAGGTTTTTGGATGCTTAGGGTTTTCCATTGTTTCTTAATAATAAATAGGCCTTTGAGCCTCATTGTAACACAGTTCAGAGGTATGTAGCCGCCACATCTCTTCTCAGAGATAAGCTACCATCGCCCGAGCTAGTCTTATTTCCATTCTGTTTGTAAGCATATTTTAGTATCTGATATTAATGAAATTAAGGGTTATTTTTGTTGCATCGCTATATTTATGGTTATATCTATAATCTTTTGCATCCCTGTTTAAATTTGGATCAGTGGTATCAGAGTGGTCTGCTCTTTCTCTATTTTTCTTTACATGTCCCCAACGAGGTTGGGATATAATTAGTTAGGGATTGAACTAGTCGAACCTTTGCAAGACCAGCCTTGCAAATCCCAACAACCTCCCATGGCAGAAGAAAAGAAAGACGAGGGGACAGGAGATCCTTCCAAAATCTTGCTCTAAGAAGCCCTCAAGCAACAAAGGAACGCGATAATGGACAACTTCACCCACATCCTTTAGTTGCTACCCAAGGGCGACACATCTACTTCCAGCGGCTACTCTGGAAGTGCCACACCCTTTAAGGTACAAGTTAAATTTGACATTCCCATATTTGAGCGTCAGATAGATGCAGACATTGTAGATAAATGGTTAAATCTGCTAGAAGGATATTTTTTGTTCATGATTTTTCCAGTCAGGAAAAGATTACTTTTGCTCAGCTCAAAGTCGCCCCCCACGTTAAGGACTGGTGGGAAACCTACTGTGAGAAGAAGGATGAAATTACGCCTTCACTATTTTCAGTCGCACCCACTTGGGATTCGTTCCAGGATGCCATCAAGGAGCAGTACTACCTTATCGAGAGCTATGAGGATAAATACATAAAGTGGACCACGCTGCAACAGGGAAGGGACCAAGATGTGTCACATTTTACAAATGTTTTTCATACCCTTCGCACGAAGTTGGGTATCATAGATTCTGAGAAACAATTGGTACTCAAGCATCGCAGCTACCTACACAGGTACATCCTGGATGAGATGGAGTTCCTGGACATCTCCTCGCTCGGCATGGCATACCAATACGCTGTCAAGATCAAGCATAAGTTTAAACAAAAAAGGCGAGACTTTGGATCTGCGAATCCAAAGCAAGTGAAAGGCGCCCCCAAACCACAGAGAAAAGGGCAGAGCCAAGGCAGGGCAACCCAGGATAACCCGTCAAAGCCGCAAGCAAAGAACAACACCACGAAGACAAAGAAGGACATGGGAAAGTGGCGTGAGATTCATAAGAGATCCACTCACAACACAAGTGACTGTCGGGCCAAGCAGTCGCTCATGGCCGAGCTAAAGGCTTTTGAGTCTGACGCATGTTCTGACTCTGAATCAAAACCCGACAAGGGTAATGACAAAGGGAAGTAGATCATTGACACGGAGCCCAATGCCATTGTGGCAACCACCAAGATCCAGAAGATCGAGCTTGAAGATCCAGAACAGGGGGAATGTCTATTCCACTCACAGATGTGGGTGAAGGGTTCGCCGCTGCAGTTCATTGTCGACAGCGGGAGCCAAAAGAACCTCATTTCAGCAATGGTCGTGAAGCGACTGAGCCTACTAACTACAACACATCCACAACTATACACCATCAGGTGGCTTCAACAAGGACGTGATCTCCGTGTCAGCCAACAGTGTTGCCTTCCCTATAGCATCAAGCACTTCACAAATGAGGTATTGTGTGATGTTGCTCCTCTTGAAGTGTGTGATATATTATTAGGTCAACCATACTTATGGAAGCGGCATGTTGTATATGAGTCTAGACCCCGCTCTGTTATTATTTCTTTGGGTACTAATTTATACAGGATACCGGAGGTAGCCCCACCTACCGCCATCTCTTTGATCCCTGCTAAGCAATGTAGTAAGGTCATCTCCCAAACTGGGAAATTTGTTTTCTTTCTGATTTGCTCTCAAAGTAAGGGGAAGGTCGTAGCCACATCCATGGCCCCCGATAGGGGTTCCTCCAAGCAGCAGAAGCAGGTGGATGTGGTCATGGAAGAATACAAGGACATCTTCTCCTCACTCACAGGGGTACCCTTGCATTGTTAGGTCAAGCATCAAATCGATCTGACTCCAGGAGCACCACTACCCAACGAGTCGATTTATCACCATTCCATTCTAGAAAACAAAGAGATCAAGCGGAAAATCCAGGATTTGCTGCAAAAAGGGCACATCCAACCAAGTTCCTCACCTTGTGGGATCTCGATTGTACTTGTACAGAAGAAGGATGGGACTTGGAGGCTCTGCATCGATTATCGGGCACTAAACAAAATCACTGTCAAGAACACGTATCCAATCCCACGGATTGATGACCTGCTGGACTAACTCAAGGGGGCAAAGTATTTCTGCAAAATCGATTTGAAGTCTGGTTATCACCAGGTTCCAATCGAGTCCACGGATGTATGGAAGACTGCCTTTAAATCCAAGGAAGGCCTTTTTGAATGGTTGGTTATGCCCATCGGGTTGACAAATGCCCCTACCACTTTAATGAGGTTAATGGATGACATCTTGTGGCCCTTCACCAACTCATTCGTGGTGGTTTATCTAGACGACATCCTCATGTTCAGCAAGAGTTGGGAAGAACATTTGCAACACATTCGGCAGGTCCTTCAAACCTTTCGACAACACAAATTGTGTGCCAACTTGGAGAAATGCACCTTTGGCGTGAACCAAGTCTAATACTTGGGTTACATCATAGATGAGCATGGCGTGCATGTGTACCCGACCAAGATCCAAGTCATTTGGGATTGGCCAGCCCCGACCACTCTAATGTAGCTTCGCAACTTTTTGGGCATTGCAAATTTTTATTGGAGGTTCGTGTTGGGATTCTCCCATATCCCTTGGTCGGTAAGTCAGATTACTAAGGGCAGGGCGAAAGTAAAATTCTCCTGGTCCAAATCCCAACAGAAGGCGTTCGTTGAGTTGAAGCACTACCTTTTCTCTACGTCGATACTCACACTTCTAGACCTGCAGCAGCCATTCGAAATCGAGATAGACGACTCAGACTATGCTATTGGTGCAGTCCTCACCCAACATGGGCATCCAATGGCCTATCATAGTGAGACACTTCCCGATACAATTCAGGAATACCCCACCTATGATAAAAAGATGTATTGCATCGTGCGAGCTTGCCGACAGTGGAAGCACTACATTCTGGAGAAGGAGACGGATATCCACACAGATCACCGACCTCTTCAATTTATACAGACATAGGGGAAGTTGCAAAATGATCGCCATCATTAAATACAAAAAGGGCGGCACCAATCATGTTGCAAACTGCCTCAGTCGGCCCCCAGTTGCAACACTGACTACTGTTCTCAACTCTTGTGATCACGAAACCTCTAGATGGCTGCAACTATACAAAAATGATCCAGAGTTCGCCTCCACATACCAGATGCTAGTAGATGGAAAACAAGTTCCTGATTTCCACCTCCAAGATGCATTATTATGCTACCTGGGCCACATTTGTGTTCCTTCAAGCAAGCGTGCCAAGCTGATTTGGGAGGCGCACTACAATTGGGTAGCATGACACTTTGGTGTGGAGAAAACTGTGGTTGTATTACAAAAGTAATTTCATTGGCCCAAACTCCGACTGGATGTTGGAAAATATATCAGATCCGGCACTACCTGCGCCATCGTCAAGCCAACCATCAAGAAGCAAGGCATGTACACTCCTCTGCCTACTCCTAGCCAGCCATGGGAATCCATCTCCATGGACTATATGTCGGGCCTCCCTTCTACTAAGCACGATCACAACTGTGTATTTGTGGTCGTGGACAAATTTTCTAAGATGGCTATATTGGCGGCTTGCAGGAAGAGTATCACAACAGAGGACACTGCCAAATTCTTCTTTGAACAAGTATGGGTACATTTTGGGATCCCGTAGACCATTATATCAGATCGGGATAGCAGGTTCCTAAGCACATTCTGGTCAAGCCTCTAGAGACGATTGGACACCAAGCTCACAAAATCAACTGCTTTCCATCCTCAGAGTGATGACTAGACAAAGGTCGTTAATAGGATGATAGTGCACATACTCCGCATGTACAACTCCAAGCATCCTCGAACTTGGGATGAGAGTCTTCCATATGTGCAACATAGTTATAATAGAGCTCTCCATAGCTCGACTGGTCGCAGTCCATTTCAAGTGGGTCTCGGATTTCAACCATTGTGTCTGATTGATGTTGCCATGCCTCATGCGACTACGTAGACTGAATCCACACATTACCGTCTGAGGCTAATAAAGTGACCAGATTTATTGAACGCATCCAACACATCCGCCAGCAAGTCCACGGCATTCTGGAGAAATCCAATGCCAAGTACAAGCAGTGACATGATCAACATCGGGTGCCACACAAGTTTCAGGTGGGCAACAAAGTCTGGTTGCATTTGCAGAAGGAACACCTTATCAAAGCCTATTGGAAACTCAGACCACTCCGATATGGTCCTTACGCAATTACCAAGGTTGTGGGAGATAATGCATTTGAGCTCAGCATTCCCCCATTATTTGGCCTGCACCTAGTGTTCAATGTGGACCACCTTCGACTATACTTCCCACCTTTGTTGGACACATCAGACATTGCAGAACAACTCACACCTATAGAGTTAAATGGAACAGACCACCACTGATCAAATCATGGACACACAGATCAAGAACACCCGACAGCAAAGGATCCAACTATATTGAGTTTTCAAAGCAGGCCAACTCCTTCACTAGGGCAAGTGGCTCACCAGGGACCAAGTTCAACAGAGGTTTTCTCATCTCATGGAGGAACTCAATGTAATGGGGACCATTGCTTCCTAAGGGGGGAGGAATGATCCAGGTGGATATTGGCGGCCACCCGCTTATTCCACTTGGACCCCCACCATTGTTTCTTTCATTTTTTCAGTTTCCTTAATTGTAGAACAGTTTACTATTTTTGGCAGTTTTTCGGGTCCTGAACTTTCGAAGCCGTTTTGAGGCCCTAAACGACGTTGCTTTGGAAAATCACCAGCGCGAATATGAGTTTTTAATTCAATATTTGTTGTCATCAATGGTAGCCCTCAGATAGATCTTTCTAACGAGGTATCATGTGCGTAAAACGAAAATCGTATGCCAAAGTTATGACCCCGGGAAGTTGATGTACCAATTTACCCCAATGGGGACCATAGTTTGGTGTTTCATCTCCTAGGGTTAGGTTTTTGGATGTTTAGAGTTTTCCATTGTTTCTCAATAATAAATAGGCCTTTGAGCCTCATTATAACACAGTTTAGAGGCATGTAGCCACCACATCTCTTCTCAGAGATAAGCTACCATCGCCCGAGCTAGTCATATTTCCATTATGTTTGTAAGCATATTTCAATATTTGATATTAATGAAATGAAGTGTTATTTCTGCTGCATCTCTATATTTATGGTTATATTTGTAATTTGTTTCATTCCTATTTAAATTCAAATCACAATCTGTTCTACAGATTGACATTGTTATGGGTCAATGTCAAAGGCGCCCAAGGCTCACTGAGTTCATTGTTGTGTTTGGTGAGTTTGCATAAGCGAATGCAAAAAATGTTTGCCTCTCACATTCAATTTGCAGAAGCGAAATTACCTCTCGCATTCAATTTGCAGAAGCAAATTTGCTTTTACTTTCCCTTCAGTCTGATCCCCCCCGACCAATCCACCCCCCACCTCGATCCCCCGGTAGAACCATCTTCTGTTTTGAGAAGGGTGACCCCGACATTTTCTCCTCTTCACTCCGACAAATCCTCCCAAACACAAATGACTTCTCCCGTCTCGAGACTATTTCGGATAAATACCACTGTCTCTCCTCAGCAATCTGGGAGTCGGCGCTTCAATCCTTTCCCCACTCCTTTCCGACCTCCTGCAAGACAGGAACTTCCCCTATGAACAAGTGGTACGATACAGAGTGTAAACTCCTCCACCAGGATCTCCGCCATGTCTTCCGTCAGTCCCTCCCCTCTTATTCTGCCATCCAAAAGAACTACCGTCGCCTTCTCCGCCACAAAAAACGACAGTTCATCTCCCAACAAAGAAGGGAGCTTTTCGCCCTCCTTACCCATTCCCCTAAGCAATTCTAGGGCAAGATCCTCCCCCGGCGTTCTCCTCCTCCCACTGATCTCGACCCAGTCTCCATGTTCTCTCACACCTCTCGCCTTTATGACATTCCTGGGCAGTCCCAGATACAGGTCACATCTCCTCCCCTATCCTGCCACCTATTCACCAATAAAGATGTCAGAGAAGCCATCTGGGCGATGAATAGCAGCAAAGCAGCGGATGAAGAAGGATTCCAAGCCGAATTTTTCAAACATGGCCTACGACCCTTAGTTGGATACCTGGCAGATCTCTTCAACCATGTAGTCCGAGATGGGTTCCCCCCCATATGGTCCCATCATATTATATACCCCATCCATAAGTCAGGGAATACCTCGGACCCCAACAACTACAGGACAATTATGGTGGGTCATACATTCTCTAAACTCTAAGCCACTATCCTTCACAGAAAGCTTTCCAGAGATTTCGAAGAAAGAGATCTCAGAGCCAGAGGCCAAGCTGGTTTCAAACCAGATCACCAGACCATTGACCACATCTTTACCCTCCGTGCTGTGATCGAGGAAGCACGCCACCGGTCCTCGAAGGTGTATTGCTACTTTGTGGACTTCCGGAAGGCCTTTGATTCAGTCTCGAGAGAGGATCTTCTTCAGCGACTCAAAGACATCAGTACCTCACACTCCCAATTGACTGCTGTTATGCGTCTTTACGAGTCTGTCCTGGGCCGTCTTCGCACTGTAGGGGGGCTATCTGAATTCATCCGGAGCACGATTGGAGTCAAGCATGGGTGCCCACTCTCCCCCACCCTTTTTGGGATATATATTGATGAGCTCGAAGCCTTTCTACGGGAACACATACAGGAGTCTGACGGTTGCTATCTTCATCAGGTTTTGATCTATATCTTACTTTTTGCAGATGACATTGCACTCTTATCTTCATCACCAAAAGGGCTCCAGAGACAGCTGGATGCATTAGCACTATTTTGTGATCTCCGAAAATTGACAGTGAACTTGAGTAAGACAAAAGTAATAGTCTTCAATGGGACGAAGAAGTCTCAGGATCTCCAGTTCCTCTTCAAGGGAAAGACAGTGGAGATTACCAATAGCTACACGTACTTGGGAGTATAGTTTTCGGGCCCCCGGTTCAGTATGCGGCCAGCTCTGCAACCTCGGATCAATAAGGGGTATGGCTCTCTAGCCATATTGGAGAGACAATGTTTCCGCCATCACTTCCAGGATATCTCGTCAAAGTTGAGCCTTATGGACACCTTGATCTGACCCACAGTCTTGTACGGATCGGAAATTTGGGGCCCTTCCTTACTTGAGTCAGACTGGGCGGCAGTTGAGAGAGTCCAAACTCTCCTCCTCCGACGCATTATCCGTTGCAAGTGTACTATCCCACAACAAATCATTCTGGCCGAATTTGGTGCACAGCCCTTCCGCCTTGAGACAGCCTTCAGACTGGTCTCCTTTCTCCACTGAGTTCGGAGCTTCACAGACACTTTGAAAGGGCGAGACAGGTACCCTTATCTAGCCTACTGCTCTTCTGAGGACATCGACCGCACACAACCAGGGAAAACCAAATGTTGGTATTACAGGGGTTTCAAAGTTCCTCAAGGCAGTTGGACTCCATATAGACCACCTCCCCCCCTTTCAATACTCCTTGAACGCCCCCAGAGGACTCCCCCCAAGCAGGAACTCAATAAGATCATCAAGGAAGACATCTACAGACAGTTTATCCAGGTCACATGGATTGACCCCCCGGGGGGGCTACGTCCGAAAATGGCTTTCTATGCAGAGCACTTTTTGATTATCAGAAACGGGCTTATAGTTCGCCCCCAGTACACGCTTCGACATTGGATGCATGCTCTCCGGATCCCCCTCGGACAGTTCAGAGTTGGATCACACAAGCTTCGGGTAGAGACAGACCACCAGATAGAGAGAGCTGACAGGATTTGCCGGCTATGCCATACACAGGAGGTGGAAAACGAATGGCACTTCATCTTCAGGTGTCCGATATATTATGAGATCAGAGGTCGCTTTCACTGTCTATTCAGAGCACCGAATACCCTTTCCAGCTTCTTCAACTACACGGACCAGAGATGCGTCGCACTTTATATCCAGGAGACTCTTAAGCATCGGGAGCATACCCTCCAGCCTCCCGTCCGACCCAACAATACTCGTCAGATCACCTCTTTCTTCAGTATACTTCCCTCAGCCCGAGGAGTTAAGAGATCAACCAATGAGAATACCGATCAAGCTAGCTCACACATAACGGCAAACCCTCGTGTTAAGAGGAGAAGCCCCTTGCCTACGAGGACCCAGCACAAGAACCGCACCAGGCATCTCCCCGAGAGGCAGCCCAGGATCATCAGATCACGGAGACAACACAATGGGAGGCAACCAGTGCCCACTACTTCAAGCCAGCAAACCTTACTGAACTACCCACAGTTCTCCTCTCTCGACCTCGGATGTTAGGAGAATCGGACTCCCACATTCGCGTCCCCAGGGTCTTCTTCACCAGTGATCCTGCGACACAGTCTAGAGATCAGGCGGCAAGGCCGGGATCGGAGCTCCATACGCTCTTCCCAACACACCTCGTTTTTATTTCCTATCTTTCTTTCAGTATCTGTCTTTATGAGGAGACCATTTGGTTCTCCTACTCGGCACGACCCCCTTTTGTAACCGACAGTCCCTTTGACCTACTTTGTGGTCATTCGTTGGACATTAATAAAATTATCTTATCTTATCTTATCTCACAATGAATGCTAAATTCTAATTTATAGAAGCAAATGCAAAAAACGTTTGCCTCTCACAGTGAGTTTGACTTTGTCCTGCAATGATGTTTGAATATGCATTCCTTTCCCGGGATAGAAGTTCCGCTTCTAGTGAATATCATTGACATCGACAGGCTGACTCCATCAGCTTTGTTTCTCAAAATCTCTTCACAAGAAATGGATTTACACTCCCCCGGCGTCCTTGTCTCTTTCTAATTTTTGCATCATCATCTGCCTGAAATTCGCAGGGGGTCCTTGCTGGAGCTCTCTATAGTTTTTCTGACTGCTAGATCAACATCGGGATCAACAGAGGCCGAAGTCATGAGAACGAGACAATCCGCCGCCTTTCTCAACAGAATAGTTGAAAAAAAAGGTGAAGTCTCTCTGGCTATATCCGCTACTCTAATCGATCGAGTGGAATTGGTGGAGGACGAACCAGAGGTCATTCACGTATTTGACATCATCACAGTCTCGATCACAACGTGTTGCCATCGGAAGCCATTGGAACCTCTACGAAAATCTGATGAGCAGTAGCTTCACACATAACAGAACTACACAACAACAACAATAACAAAATAATCATAATATTTACTCACACATCACAATTTTCTACCATAATCTATTTAAAGAGGATTAGTCTTCATATCTCTTCCATCTTCTTGGGCCCTCCCATGAGGGAGTCAAGCCCATACAGGCTCTGATACCAACAAAAAGAATGGAGAAGCAAACATATGCACACAAAACATATTTTACACTCATTCATTCACAAATACTATACAAATATATAGTTGGATTGCGATCCAACAAATTCCAAAGATGAATAAGGAAGTTGAGATATTCTCTCAACAAAGTCCCAAACCAACTCTAAATTTACCATGTAAGCATTATGTTGATTTGTGGTAGCGTCGGATGTGCTCTAGCCTTGAAATTTGGAGGAGAGGCTAAGGCACATGAGATCTCCAAGACCCAGAAACCGTTTTGAGAAATTCCATCTGGATGAGGAGTTATTAGAATAATTAATATTTTTAATGGGTATTAATAAAGATAAGGATGAGAAGCTTCTAAGAGACAAGAATCAAGTCTGTTTTAATCTTAGCCGTTTATCAAGGACTTAATCTCGGTCATTGATTCATCAACAGGAAAAGTATAAGAGAAGACTTGAGGGTCATTTGGAGATACACCAGCAGATACTCAGTATCTCAAGGAAAATCGATTCTCAGAGAGAAGGAGATCGATTTTAGAGGGACAGTAGCAGAGTGGAGGAAGAGGGGGGATGAGCAGTAGTCAGAGAGCTCAGAAGAAGTGACGCAGGGACTCTGAGAGACAGCGCAAAGGGAGATGCAAGGATGATGCAGAGAGGGACCAGAGTTGCGCAGAGCCACGTAGAATGACGCAGGGCTGACGCAGTAGAGAAAGGAAGCTCTCCAAGGTGTAAGAAAGTCTCAGAGAAAAGTCTCAGGTGTTTTCTCATAGCGTCTATGTAAATTTTTCTGTAAAAGCGAACGTTGCTGAAGATTAATAAAACCCTCTTCTACTGCACCAGTTTTCCCACATTGGGTTTTTCTGGGGGCAATTGTCCAAAAATAACTATGATGATGTGATTGATTCTTGTGCATATATTTGTCTTTGTATAATGGTGTGATATTTGCAGTAGAATTTATTTTAATATCTACTGAAGGGATTTCATAAAAAACTTATTGGGAATAATAAGTAGGTGAAATAAATCAGTTGCTGCGGTAATAGAATTATTGTTTAGAAATTTTCACATGGTATCAGAGGGAAGATTCAGTGACAAGAAGGGAAAATCAATTATGGGTCAAGAGCATGATGCAGAGGCATCCACTCAAGGAGACCCGTGCAGATTTTCAGAAGAATGCACAAGAGACATAAATTACAATTATTCTATGTTGCCCTCTAGATTGGAAGAAGAAGTTGCTTACGTAGCAAGCTCTGCCTCCTCAAAGGTTTGGTATATAGATAGTGGAGCTTCCTGGCATATGACAGGTATCCGAGAATGTTTTTCAGATTATCAGGAAGAAAGAATGAATTTTCAGATCACCATGGGGAATAACGCAAAGTGTACTCCAATAGGGAAAGGTACCATAGTTTTTCAAACAGAAACAAGAGAGCGGTTCTGAGCTACCAATGTGTTGCATGTGCTAAAACTGGGGATGAACTTACTTTTCGTGTCTCAACTTCAAAACAAGGGCTATGACGTTTTCTTCATTAAGGAGAAAGTATACGTCAAACACCTAAGTTGGAAAAAGAAGGTCCGGATCGGAATCAGAAGTAACAGGTTGTACAGATTGCATCTAGAATCACTAATGGCACTGATAGGTAATAATGGAGACAAGGATTTAAATGAACTATGGCACAGAAGGATGGGACATTGCACCATGGGGCTCTGAGAATTCTCAGAAAAACTGTAACAAGAGTTCCAGATCTTAGTACTAAACGAGATGATGTATGCAGAGGGTGTGCTCTGGGCAAGTATGCCAAAGCAGCATTTCCAAGAAGTAACAATAGGGCCAAGAGTGTACTAGGATTAATCCACTCAGACATTTACGGACCGATGTCCACAAAAGCTTTTAGTGGTGCCAAATACTTTGTCACCTTCATCGATGACCATTCCAGGAAGACTTGGATCTACTTGCTGAAAACCAAAGACGAGGTTTTCAGTCGATTCAAAGAGTTTAAGGCTCAAGTGGAGAATCTGACAGAAAAGAAGATAAAAGTGTTGCACTCATACAATGGTGGAGAGTATGTTGACAAGGACTTCACCGATTTTTGCGCTAGGGAGGGCATCAGAAGAGAGCGGACAGCTCCCTACAATTCAGTGTAGAATGGAGCAGCAAAAAGGAAGAACAAGACTATTGTGGAAGCAGCTAGAGCTATGTTGTATGATCAAGATATGCCAAAATTCCTGTGGGCAGAAGCATGCAGCACAACAATCTATGTCCAGAATAGAACTCCTCATAGGGCATTGGGCAAGATTACTCCATAAAAGGCCTTCAGCGGGAAGGCACCTGAAGTTAGTCATTTCAGGATATTTGAAAGTTTAGCATATTGTCGTATACCCGAGGAGAAGAGGAAGAAGTTAGATCAAACTGCAAAGAAAGAATATCTTGTGGGATATAGCGAGAATGCTAAGGCATATAGAATCTATCTTCCAGGGAGCAGGAAGGTAGTAGTTCGGCGAGATGTAAAGTTCAGGGAGGATAGAGTTTTCAGAAAATCTCGAGAAATGCCTTCCGAGGAGCAGTCAAAAGATGAGTCGTTGGTCAAACCACTTCAACTAGCGGAAGCTAGTACCAAAAATTCTCCTTCAGAACAAGGGGAATCACAAGAAGAGGAAGAGTTGACAGATGCGCCTACTACCAGAGGAAAAACGAGTCGGGAACTCCGACAGAATTTGGGGGATGCAGAAGAATTCATTGGTGCACCCAAGAACAGTAAAAGGGAGTGAAGATAGCTAGACCAATGTTGCACGAAGCGGGGATGAAACGGGGACGTTTTTTGGAAGCGGGGACACAGAAGCGTCATTTTCCAAAAATCTAGGAATTGAAGCATCTGCGAAAGCATCTGC